>JASXTE010000007.1:24745000-24982500 GCA_030280995.1 Hemileia vastatrix | reverse complement strand
TTTTTTGATGGGGTTCCTTATTATTTTGCATTTTCATTTTGTTTTATTCATTTTATTTCTTTTTTTAACATGTGTTGTTGTAAAGATGTAATTGAATTCCCCAGATAGGTTCTGATGAGTTACATTTAGATTCATGTTTTTGATTGTTGTGTATTATTTATTAATTTATTAATTTTTTTGTAAGCCAGGCTATCTCAGGAGTCCAGTAATTTATATAATAAATTACTGTAAAGGAATAACCTTATGTAAATACAAAAAATTATTTAAAATAAAATTATAAATGTTTTGTGAATAAAATAAAATATTATACTTAATTTTATTATTAAATAAATTGTATTACATAAATAAATATAATATTCTCTAATACCATGGTGTGATTTATATGTATAAATAAATTATTTAGAATTATATTATTAGTGTAAATTTAACCTACACAGTAATTACACTTTTTTAAATAATAACATTTATATAAAACTAAATACAACCTATCATATAATAATATCCATCAATATTTGGCGCTTCTGTGACTCCTAATTTTGTTACCAATATTACTATATTAATTTAATATGTTTAAATTCAAATTCTCATGTTAAAAGGTTCCTGTATTGGCTTAATTAGCTGTTCTATTGATTTAATAGTTCACTTACTTGAAATAGTTAAATTAATATTATTTTTACTTAGTTAAGCTTATTTTAAACCATAAAAATACTTTCTTTTATTTTAATTATACTTTTCTAGTCATTGGTATTCCTTCTTTAGATTTTTTCTCATAGTTCTCATATTTTTTATATTCACGTAGTTAGTTGTTATATTAATTCTATTCTTTTTAGGGATTACTAATGGGAAAGGATATTTTTTTTATTCACAGATTTATTTTTTTATGTTTTTAAATTAGATTCTTCTAAATTAATTATTTCACATAATTTTACCATTTGTATATACTTTTGGAACACTCCAGAATGTCCTCTTGCCTATAAAAGGGCTTTAGAAGTCCATCTGGTAGCTCATCACTTACTTACTATACAATCATTCAACATATTTTAGTTATATTACTTTATTTACTATTTTTATTAGTACACTACATCTAATTTAAATACTATATAAAATATTATTGGTTGCTTTAAGACTTATAATCCTAACATTGAACTGACGCGCTTTTGAATACTTACTATTAATAAAAATAATTGCAATTTAACTTAATAATTATAATTTTTTGTCATCTCTCAATCAAATTGTTGTCCTAATCTCTCAAATCATATTTATTTTATTTCATTTTATATTATTACCTTATTACTCCCATATCCACCACAGAAAAAATGTGGGGGTATTGCTAGCAATACCCCTCATTTAAAAATGTTGGGAAGTGGTTGGAAAGCTGTTGGAAGGCTGTTGGGAGTTCATTGTGAAACCAGATTTAAATTAATTGGACAAAGATTTGGTAATAAGTTAGACCTAGGTTCAACAGAAATCAATCACAGGTTTCTTGGAGCTTGGTGATTACTTTGATTTTGAGCTGAGCACAGATTGAGCAAAGCTTGAACATATCACTTAACATATCATAATATTCACTTTCCCATCTTGTGGAAAGCAAAATTTGATATTCTTTCTAAGAATATCTACATATATTTTCTTGCCAAGTTGGTAACAGAAGGTTAAACTGTAGTATCTCAATTATTACACTAGACTACATAGATATTTGATAAAACATACAATTCAAATCAATTTTAATATTATTGAGATCACCATAAGTGTCTGTCCAAAGACTTACAAAAAGTATGTTAGTATCAAGACATTGTTCTAGGTAGTAGTTTCAATTTGGATTTTGAACTGACATCTAAAGCATTTTACTATTAGACAGAAACATAAATAAGTGTAATAAGAGTGAAATTATTCTATTTTGTGATTATAATGTAACAATAAAGCACATTTTTATTGAGAAAATTTTTCTTCCTCCACAAACCAAAATTTACTCTATAGGCTCAAGATTTATTTTTAAGCCATATTATTCATTTCAGTTATCATTGATTTACTTCCAATATTTATTAAAAAGATAATAATAATACATGTGAAAGAATTATGAGCTTAGCATAGCATATGCTAAAAAGTTATTTTGTTGTTTTATTCAAAACTGATTATTCATTTTTTGCTTCAATTCATCTTTTAACAACCACTATCTTCAGATACTATTCTTACTTAATATGTCAAGTCTCGGATGTGTTGGAAAGCTCTCAATAACGATTGATCAAATTTATATGAATGTAATTTCAAGATTTCAAAACTCACCAACCCCCACAATTTTACAGCGAGGCCATTTGAATGTTCATATTTTTGGACTATTCAAAGAAAGAAAACCAACTATTGTTGGTAATCTTTCTCAAGTGCAGAGTCAGCACATTGGACCACTATTGGGTGACATTGGGTCTGGATCTCACCATTTAAACTAAAGAAGTGCCTTGAATCCTATGAAGCCTTTCTATTTTCATGCTTACTTGGTTCCAGTTTTTGTAATCAGTATCAACTTTGGGGATGCCTCTTTTCTTCAAGTACACTAATCAGTCTTGCTAAAGAAGCATTTTCTTCTGCTCAAATCGATTTATGTCCGATCCTGAACTACGACTCCACTATCTTTTTTAATATCCCGCATGTAATTTTTGAAGGCTCTTTCCAAATATCTCAGAGTGCTCAAGATTGGAAAGCTGATCAACTTATCCGAAGAATCAAAACACATCAACTTTAAGCAATAAATTTTATGATTGAAAATGAACGAATGTTAAAGGAAAAGTTGGATATCATGTGGAGGCACCAGGACAACCATTGGCTTAGAACTGGATTCGATGACTATAAAGATCAGTTTCCTAACAATCAATTAACCCCTGAAGGAAATGGGTCAATACTTGCTGATGATATGGGTTTGGGAAAGACGCTTTCAACTCTTCCTCTTATAAGTGCAACTCAAAGTGAAGCAAGACAATTCCAGGTATCAGAAAATCAAGGAGGTATTAATCGGAGTTCAGCCACACTGATTATATGCCCCCTGGCAACACTATCGAATTGGATCAATGAAATAAGTGTGCACTTTGAAGATAATGCGCTTCCTTTCAAGGTTCTTTATGGGAAGGATTGTCAAAATACTAACCTCAATGAGCTACAGGACACTGCTATTGTTTTAATGACCTATGAAACAGCTAGCCCAACAATTTCAAAAAATAAAAGCCAAAAAAAGATACCAGTGACTCAAAAGCTCTTTTGGTATAGAGTTGTTTTAGATGAAGCTCAGTTAGTGCCCATTTCTATATCTAAAACTTAAAACTTAATTTTTATAATCAATTTTTATAAATATTCTTTTAGTTACATTAAAAATCCTTACTCGCAGAGGGCTCAAACAATATTTGACTTGGAATCCCAACACCGACTATGCTTGACTGGAACTCCACTTCAGAACAGGCCCACTGACCTTCAAAGTCTCATATTTTTCTTAGAATCGAAAAGTGGCAAGAAGACTGGTTATGGAAGAATTTACTTTTTCCAGGTTTGAAAAAAGGAAAGGCTAATTCTATTAAATCAATCAATCACTTAATGAAAGTCATAAGCCTACGTAGAACAAAGGATGCAATTTTGTCTCTTCCAAAAAAGATTCAAAGGGGGATATCGGTTCAATTAGCAGATCCATGGAGGTCTAAAATTGATGTGCTTCAAGAAGGATTCACTGAGCAATATGGGCCCTCCAGAAGCACTGACATCCCTTGGGACTCATCTGAATTTCTAAGAGAGCTGATGATTTTAAGAAAATTCTGCAACCATCCAATCTACAAAAATCTGGATGAAAATCCAACTTTTGATTTCACCTGGCAGCATTCCGCAAAGATTTTTCATCTTATAGGCCACTTAAAAAACTTTTTGTCTGGTGAAAGGGGTATAAATTTTCCAAAAGCTGTTATATTCTCCAACTTTGCAGACTTTTTGCAGATGTAAGTGATTCTATAATGAATTGTTTTACAAAATTGTGTTGGCTTATTAAAAACAATTTTCTAATATTTCAAAATAGAATAAAAATGGCTTTAGATGACCAAAATATTAGGTATACCCAGCTTACGGGTGAACTCAGCAGGACAAAGCGAGACAAAAATATGCACGAATTCCATTTTAATAAAAATTGCCAAGTTTTGGTTGGAACGATTCAGGCTGCAGGAGTGGGTATAGATCTCAGGTGTGCTCAAAATGTATATATAATGGTGAGCTCAATGTCTTTTATTTCATATTAAGAACAAAAATATTAAATTTTTTATATGTTCAATGTTGAAATAGGAGCCAAATTGGAATCCAGCAGTTGAGCAGCAGGCTGTTGATCGGCTGTATAGAATGGGGCAGCAAAATGAAGTAAATGTTTTGAATTATTTTGTACAAGGAAGTATAGAATTCAGCATGTATAAGATTCAAAGGAAAAAAATGGAGCTAACAATGTAAGCCAAATTTCATTTCTATAAATTTTAATGATAATAGTAATCATTAAAATTATGTTTTTGTTTTCAAGGCTAAGTGTCCCAAACAGTGGAAATGAGGAGTATGAGTGTGCAAACCTATTATTAAGGGAGTTTGTCAATCACTCACATTAGAGGAAGAAAGAATTTCAAGGAGAGCAGGTAAATTTATGGGATTTTGAGGATTTAAAAGTCTGAGTTGTTGAGGATTTAGAGATGCAAGATATAAGGGAGAATAACAGTCATTCGGCAAACCCCGGGGGACATGAGAAGGATTAAGGTTAGGGGATAATGTTGAAACCAAACTGATTCTTTTGTGCAAGGCTAAGTCCTTTAGCACACTTCCAGAGTAGGTTGAAGTATCTCGAATATCAAAGTGTTGTTGGTCAAGATATTGTGCAACTTTAGAAAAATCTTCAGACCTCTATTGCATTAAGATACGCCTTAACGATCCATCATTATCAATTTTGGTGTCTGAACAACACTTGATGTTTGTGAAAAGGTTGTGATAAGTTTTGCAATGTGGAAGTTGTTTAAGAAGTTTTGTTCGGTTAACTGAATTCTAAGAATCTTTGTTATTTGAAATAAAGGTCATAAATAAAAACGGTTGAAAAAAAGGGGATTTTCATACTTTTTTTTATTCTATATTTATGCTTTCTCACTTTGATTTTTTCTTGAGAGCTATGAGAATCCTTCCCAAGTCTTAATTTATCAGCATGACCTAAAAACCAACGGTGAAGAACTCCCATTTGATTTGAGAAGCTTATTTGAGTTGAGTCAATTGGATATGCAATCAAATTATTGGTTTTTAAGGCATTGTCCCAGTGTTTAATGAGAATATTTGCGAAGACCTGGTTCCATTTGTCAAACCAATCTAGGTTCCAAGCGAAAGTTGATCCTGGGAAACGGCACATGCGAAGGTGCTCAATAAAAGATTCACGGAAAATTGGTGGAAACTTTTCCGAAACCGCTGAATTTGATTCTGGATGAGGTAGTTCAAAGGCGATGTTGCAAGAATTCATGTCGAATGATGAAAATCTGTCTAATTGCTCTTCAGTAGGGTTTTGTTTCCATCCATTTTATTCTGGTGACATATCCAAAAGTGAACGACAAAAATTGTGTATAGATCTACAAAAGTGAGAATTTAATGGAGGCAAAGTCTCATTAAAAATTCTATTAAGTGTTCGTGTGTTTGTGGGCATGTTTCCATGAGGAAAGTAAGAGCTACTAGGGTTCATAAAGAATTAGATTAAGAAAGTGTTCAATTAAATTAAACAAAGAGGAAGGATAAATTGTTGAGCTCCAAAACTTTATGATCAAAGAAGATTTAAGGAGAAATATCACAAAAATTAAGAATAAGAAATATTTCAACTTTATGGCATTATAATATGCATAAATTATATTTTTATATGCAATTTGAACTCAAAAGGAATGGTATAAAATGAAGAGAATGATTATATGATAAAAGCAGAATCATTTGAGAAACAGATTTTTTTTCTTTTCAAAAAATTCTTCCACAAAAATAATTTGATAAATGTGAGGCTATGTTCATTTTTTGATTACCAAAAAATTATTTTTGGTCCAATATGATAGTAATACATATTCCATTGAGTAATTTTTGTTCAACCTGAATAAATAGACTAGAGTGTCACTTCATCACATTTATGTATGAAAATTTATACAAGGTTTCAGCTTTTTTGTAATGCTTTAAGGTTTACACTTTTGTAGCATCTATTATTTGAGTATTTTTGATTTTTTCTTTATGGAAAATTCTACCTAGTACAGACCAATTTTCAAAGTGAAAGAAATATGTTTGTGATTGTATTTTACAAAATATTAACCTTATTTTTGGGTTTAGCTTTGATTTTTGGGGTAATTTTTTAAATAATTATGTTAAAAATATGGATTACTTTTCTTATAGTCCATTACTAAGAATTTTTATCAAAATCAAATAATTATAGGGTAGTTAGGTATAACTCAGAAGGCATTTGATAGAAAAATAATTAAGATACTTGTGCGTACAATAGAATTTTTTCTATGATAGAAAATATTCTGATAAACATGCATGCATTGTTGTACAAATGCAGAGAGTATACAGAATACAAATAAAGTAGACTGCATAACTTTTAATTAATATATAAATTATCTGATTAAAAATTAAATATTTAAACTTAAATAATTTCAACACATATTTCAACATATTCTTTTGATAAAAAAATGTAGATTATATTAGCTAGTGCCTTTCAAAAAAAGGAGTACCTTCAATCAGTAACTTCCAATAGCTAACTTATTCCTACAATTATCACAATTACAATTCCTCCATTTTTTCATGTATGTCAATGTCAAGATCTTGGATGTGTCAATAAAAAGTATCAAACTTCTTCTGGGTCCTTTGAAGTTGGTATGGCTTTCAAAAGCTCTAATTCTTACACAAAACATCAAGAGGAAAGAAATAGGAAGGCCCAGATGGTAATTTCTTCCAACAATCCACTTAACATTGGAAGTTCCTGCTCCACAGAAACAGTAAGCTGTATATCTATAGTTCAATGTGAGAATTAAAGTCTTTATGATGTTTCAATGATTTATTACATAGGGGCAGTTGTTATTGGGGGCAGAAGTATCTTCAACAGTCTCTAGAAACTCAAATCTTGGGGAATGGTATAGCCAAATAATTATGTGGCAGGCAGCAAAGCTTTCTCTGATTCATCATTTGAGCAAAGAAGGTTGTACTCAATTTTTGGATGAAGAAATTAAGAAGCTCAAACTTCTAGGTGATAGTGGAATACTAAATTCTGTTAGCATTGTCCGCCTGATCCCACGCTCGATAGATACAGTTTTTAGTTGATTAAAGCTCAATCAATCATTTTTCACTAAAACATGCTGTCCTAAATGCTTTGCTCTTTATGAGTATAACTCTGAATCTCAACCATCGATACTATGTTGCAATCAACCGTTTCTTTCATCATCAAAGTGCTATTTAAAAACTTTTGGAGCAGGAAAAATTGCAGTTAAATGTGATGAAAGGCTGTATTTGATGGAGGAACATCAAGAACATGTAAAATACTTATCTCTTAAAACATTTCATCACCATTCTTTTATCGACTGGCTTAAGGAAAAGATCAAACTGTTCAAATTTGAGCTTCTGATTGAGAAGAAAACCCCTGTGGCAGAACATGTAGAGTGTGATTTGATGAAGGATGTTTGTGATGGTTCAATTTGGAAAAACTTTCCCATTAACACTCCAGCTCTGGATAGCAATGATGATGAATATACGATAACTTCAGGCAACTTAATGTTTACTTTATATGTTGACTGGTTTAGGCCTGGTGGCAATAGGATTGGAGGTCATCAGAAGTCTGTAGGAAATATTATGATGGTGTGTATGAACCTACCTCAAGAAGATAGATACAAAATGGAAAATCTTTTTTTGTATGCTATTATACCTGGACCAACAGAACCCACAAGTGAACAGCTTAATTACCTTCTAAAACCACTTTTTAATGATCTACAAACTCTATGGGATGGTATATCAATTGAAAAGACGCATCTTTATCCACGAGGCCGGAAAGTAAGAGTTGCATTGTTCTGTTTGATAGGTGACATTCCTGCAATACGAAAATTGGCTGGCTTTTTGAGTCACTCTGCAAAAATGTTCTGCTCTTTCTGTAATATCTCTAAAGATGAAATCAGTGAAAAGAATGTGGGAAATTTTTCATTAGGGAATCATGAGGATCATATGTGCTGGGCAACAAAGTGGAAAAATTCTAAGTCACATTGGGAGCGTGTATCAATTGTTCAGAATCATGGGGTACGATGGAGTGAGCTGAATAACCTTGAATATTGGCATCCAACTGAATATGGCTCAATTGATGTTATGCATTCACATATGCTTGGCAACCTAAAAGATCACAGTCTAAGCTATTTTCAAATCCAAAATGCAGCAAAAGATCTAGAAAGAAAGCTGGAAAAGGATAAAAATTGGCATGTAAGAGAAGAAGATGACAATTTCTTTTCTGATACTTCACTGCACAAACATTCAAAAAAACGTAGAAGTAGCTTAAGCACCACGGATACTGATGATGATGATACAGGGCACACGAGACAGCACAAGCGGCAAAGACGTACGAGTTCAAGACAGTCATCAAGTCATCATGGACTAGATAATGAAGGATTGGGAAAAAATCGATCAAGAAGCCAGAGTAGGTCATCCAGCTCCAAATTTATTCCTCCATATAGCGATTTGGCCTCAATACAGTCTCACAGCAGTGACAGTAGGAATTCAATGTATAACTTAAGGCAAAGGAGCATTAGCATATCACAGAGTGAAGGATCTCACTCATCAAGTGAGACAGCTAGAGATGAAGAAAATAAAAGGAAAGGTAAGGAGAAAGAAAATGAAGGTAGTAGTAATCCACGAATCACGGCAGAAGAGCTACAGGTTGTATGGAAGATGATTGATCAAGTAAGAAGACCTTCCTGGCTAACACAAGTTCCAAAATCAGTAGGATCTAAAAAGGCACGATCCCTCAAGGCAGCAGAATGGCACATGCTGTATACTCTCTACTTCCCTTTGTCACTTATACCCCTTTGGTTTGAAAAATTTAAAGAATCTGAATCTTCAGCTTCCTCAGCTGAAAAACCAAGAGAATATTATCTTCTCAAGTCACTTGTAACATTATGCTCAATCACCAATTTTTTGACATTAAAAAATATACAGACTAATGAGCTTAAAGATCTAGATCAATTTCTGTTAGAGTATCGTGAGTGCCTGGAAGAGGGTTGGAAGAATATTAATGCAAAGCCAAATCTGCATATCACTCAAAATTATCCTGAAATGATAAAGCGTCTTGGTCCACCATCAGGTACAGCTACTTGGTCTGGAGAGCGGGTGAATCATATATTATCTGAAATTCCAAACAATCATTATCCACGTATGTAATGTTTGTAAGCAATGATTTAAAAACTCAGCTGTGCTAATTTATTAATATTTACCACAGGAGAGATACCGCTAACAATGCTCAAACATTGGTATCGGAAGTGTAGGGTATTAGATCTTGGTGAAGCTGAAGACAATGATCAATGTGAGACTAAAAAAATCCATATTGATCTCGATAAACAAAACAAATGGATCCATCTAAGTATGGCATTATTTACTAAATGGGTAAGGGCACAAATGGGAAAAGAAACTTCAAGAGGGGCTTTGACACCATTGGAGAAAAGTGGGGATCGGGTAGTTAAAAATGTAGCAAGCATATTGATACATGGAAAGAGGTTTACTAGTTACCATCGACACATTGCCAATTCAACAATTGAATTCTACTATGGAAAAGATAGCCAGTTTGGGCAAATTGATGATCTTTTCAGGTCGAAGGAAGAGAATGATCAAATATATTTAATAGTAAGTCCTTTCAAAGAGCTCCGTCCGGAAGAAACATCAAAGGATCCCTATGAGATTTTCCCACAAGTGCATTGTCGGTTAGTAAGAGTAGCCAAAGCAACTCAATTTGTGATTAAGAAAGATGCAATAATTGGACATGCAGCTACTGTTGAGCACAAAAAAGGAATATTTGGAATCAAAGACGAGGTTGTCACTGCCATTGGACTGCAGACAGTAGTGAGTGAAAAAATTAATCAAATTTATTTTCTGTTGACTAACATCTTTGTGTTAATTTAGGATTTGGGAAATTTGTAGGATTGGTGATGTTTGTAAATGGTGAAAGAGATAATTCAATGCTCAATTAAAAAATGCAATGCATCCAACTTACCTTATCATAAATCAGTGAACAATTACTTTGGTTGCTTTTATTGCAAGAGAACCCATGCTTTCAATGAGTCATTTTTATCTTAAATGTAAGAATGAAAGAAATAAAATCATGATAATGAGAAATATGATAAAATTTTTACTTAATGAATGATCTTCTTGCTCATTCATCTACTATAAATAGTTTGACCTTTCAACTTTAGCTGATAGCTATATATTATTCACTTTATTTTTCAACAAGAGAACATACACGTCAACAAGACTATATACATAGTATCTTTTTTTACTTTAGCTTTGATAGGTATAAATTTTAACAACTGATTATTTTTATTTTATTTTATTTTATTACAGCTCATTATGGATGATAATTTTGAAGGGATGTCTGTTGACCCAACTGATTCTGATTTTTTTCCACCTCAACATACTAATACTGGAAATACTCCACCACCACCCGCTGCTGATCCACCTCCAGATGCATCTCAATCTGTACCGCCTAATCCTAACCCACCACCTAATCCCAATCCAGGCCAAGAGTCTCATTCAGAACCAAGAAATTTTAATCCAAATCATCCTTCTGCTCCGGAAAGTGCTGATCAGCTAGGAAGAGATTGGGCTAGTGAAGTATTGAGGGAATTTTTCAGAGACCAATCATCATCTGCTCAGCCTAACCAAGGAGCAAGCACAAGTGGAGCTGGTAAGTCAAATTTGTAGTGTATTCTTTTATTGAAAAATAACCAATTTAATTAACTTATTTGAATTTTTAGTGAATCCCTCAATCATTATGGGTATCAGTGATTACCACAGACTCAATTCAGCAGAGTCTCATGAACGAGAACGGGGGTTAAGGGCTGTAAGAGGCTTAGTTAGAAGGAATGATGTTCCCAGGAGCTCGGACAGTCTAAATAGAAATATTTACCACTTTCTGAAGTATTGTCTTGGGGGACCAACACAAATATCAAAATATCCTGTGAGCCCAGCACCTTTGGAGATTGAAAATTGGAAATCTTGGAGCCAATTTAAACTAAAAACCATTCAAACTGTCCTAACCCAAGTCCAATCTTCTAACTGTGCCAATTCTGCAGCTGATCGACAATTTCTGATAACCAATTCTATAGCCTTCTTGCGATCCAAAATTCGACTACCCAAATTTTTTCCAGCACCTGAGCCTCGAGGACTAAAAGGAGGAGCACCGATCCCACTTTCTGTCAAAAGAAACTTAGAGGGTGAATTGCAAGAAAAAGGTTTTTGGAAATTTGCCTTTGATTGGACTTGCCATGATTTTTTGGAATCAACTTGGAATCAAGTCATGGGAAGCATAGTATGCGACCACTGTACCAGGTGGCTCACCACCTTGAGTACAATCGATCAGTCAAAGCTTCAGTTCACTCAATATGTTATGGAGAAATGGGTAGTTAATAAGGGGAAGGAGATGATAAGGTTGTTTGGGCAAGAAGAGGAAAGGGTAGCAAGAGAAAAGATTGAAAAGAGGGCAAGGGAACAAGTAAAACGTTATCGGACCAAGGTAAGTTTTTTATTTTACTTTGCTTTTTGTTATTATGAAGCTGATTTAGTTGGAATTCAGATTGCTAGTGCACACTACAAGTTAGCAAGAGATCTCTGCAGTGATGTGCCAGGTTTTGTTGTGCTTTTTCATGATACTAGGTGCATCTCTGATATCGAGGAAGGCCCAGCACCAGCCCCAACTGCACCTATCCGAGCTATTCCTGGATGGCGAAATCCTGAACTCAATGATTTGTTTAAAAAAATGGATAAGATGACAAAGGACTTAGCCCATACACCAGCTCAAAGAAAATCAGCATTAAAAACATATTCACGGTCATCAGAAAGGACAGTTGCACAAAATGGTATATTCAATGTTCCCAAATACCTCCCCAAGAATTGCTATTCAGCAGCATTTTTGCAAGGATTATCTGTGAATGAACGTGAGTCACTTGGGGTTGGAGCTGATATTGATCTGGTAAAGATTCAGGAATCAATTAATAGAGCATCAACATCATCATAACCTAGGTATAACGGTGATCTTCTGTGTAATATAGCTATCTTATATTGAATTTTATGTATTCTGTTTTTTTTTTTCAAAGCAGCTTGGTAAATGTTATAAAGTGATATTGAGAGAGAGTAACATTTTATTTAAGAAAAACAAATAATGTATGAGATATAAAAATGTATTTTCAACAAATTGATGGTCCATACCTCTTTATGTCACATTTATGTATCCATATTAATTTCAATCGAATTTAATGTTGATCAATACATAGTGAATACACGTTATGCCACTTATACTTTCCAGGCATAGCTACCATTAAATATGCCAGTATCAAAAATTAATTTTGATCGAAATTAATGAGCATGATAATCATGAATTTCTGGAGTCAACTGCTTATTTTTATGCATGGTGCCTTGCCAAAATTAATTTCGATCAAAATTACTTTTGATACTGGCATATTGCATGGTGTCTATTCCTGGAAAGTGTAAGTGGCATAGTGTGTATTCATTACCTATTGGTCAACATTAATTTCAATAGAATTTAATATTGACATTTGCATATTGAACCCAAACCAGCAAACAACCCAAAAAATTCTTCATAAAACTGCTCATTAATTTCGATCGAAATTAGTGTTGACCATATACATATTGAATGGTAGTTATATCTGGTGTGTGTAAGTTTTAAAGCTTGTGTTCAATGTGTATTGGTCAACATTAATTTTGATTGAAATTAATATTAATGTGTAAATGATATATACATGCTCAATATGCATTGTAATGTGTTTACTTAAGAATAGAGGGCCCTACTTTTCATCTTACAGAAAAATGCTTGGTGGCATGTCAAATTCAATTTTTATTAAAATTAATTTTGACATGTTACCATGCATAACAGTAAGCAACTGACTGCATAAATTGATGATAATCATGAACCTTAATTTCAATCGAAATTAATGTTGCCAAGTGCATATTGAAAAAAAGCTATGCCACTTACACTAGCCAGGCATATTTACTATTTATTATGTATTGGTCAACATTAATTTTTATAGAAATTAATATGGATATGTAAATTTTATATTTAACCTCAACATGTATAGTGAATTTCAATACTTAAAAATACTTGCTGTCCTTTACATGTCATGAAAAAAAGCATTATATCACTTCAACATTAATTTTGATCAAAATTAATGTTGGCATGCCATTATGCATTGAAACAACTAACTGACTGAAAAAGTTCATCATCAAAATGCTCATTAATTTTGATCAAAATTAATGTTGACCAATACATATTGAATATAAGTAATCTCCGCTTACTCAGACCAGATATAACTACCAATCAATATGCATATGGTCAGCCTTAATTTCAATCGAAATTAATGGGCAGTTTTATGAAGAATCTTTTGGGTTGTTTGCTGGCTTGGGTTCAATATGCAAATGTCAATATTAAATTTGATCGAAATTAATGTTGACCAATACATAATGAATACACACTATTCTACTTACACATTCCAGGCATAGCTACATGCAATATGCCCGTATCAAAAGTAATTTTGATCGAAATTAATGTTGCAAGGCACCATGCATAAAAATAAGCAGTTGACTCCAGAAATTCATTATTATCATGCTCATTAATTTCGATCAAAATTAATTTTTGATACTGGCATATTTAATGGTAGCTATGCCTGGCAAGTGTAAGTGGCATAGCATGTATTCATTATGTATTAGTCAACATTAATTTCGATCGAAATTTATTGGACATGGACTATGCATAAAATTCCTATAAGTATAGGTAAGCTAAGCAGTTAGATTAACTGGTTTGATCAAGTAAACCATATAAAAATTGATGTTTTAATGCCTTGGTTAATTTTGATCGAAATTAATTATAAGCCATGCATGTTGAATTTTATCTATGTCTGTGTAGTCCATGTGAAATGGCTTGTATTCAATATGCAGGGGTCTACATTAATTTCGATTGAAATTATGAGGTTCATTGCCTCATAAATTTGGTGGTTTCTGTCAGGGTTTCATGCATGGTGCCATATGATACTTATTGACTCCTATCAAAATTAATTTCAACACCAATATATTGAATACAAACCATGGCACTTACAGTACTTGGTCATAGCTAAAATTCAATATTCCAGTCTCAAAATTAATTTCGATAGAAATTATTCAGGATCCATGAAGTTTATCAATAGTGTATGAGTTAAGTTTCAAGTCATATGTTTCATCATTTTCTTGCACCCATTTCTAGGTTATCTCAACAATTTTTTTCAAGTTTTATTATATTAATCAAAACTGTGGTAAGTTGTGAAAAATTAGCTAATCCAAATCTCAAATTGAATATTATTATTTTAATAATTTTGAATGTTGCTTAAGGTATTTCATTGGGTGATTCATAATAATATTTTATCAACTTAGTAGTCCTATAACTTTTGAAAAGTAACAATATTGGTATAGTTAGGGACAACAATGCAATATCTTGTGCAGACTAAGATATATTGTAAAATAAAACTATTCAATTTTTTTTCCCCTTAGTTGTATCCAAGTTTATCAATGGTTTGGTCACGGTTCCCACACCCTAGCCTGACACTCCTCCTGTCACTTAAAAAACAAATTCTTATCTTAAATTTTAATGTTACCAATTTTATATTTATAATTCATTTCTTGTGTGATGAGGCATATCAGTAAATATGTGAATCTTGCATTGTCATCTGAAAGTAAATTTAACAAATATTCATAAAGGATTATCCTTTTTTTCATATAATATACTAATTAAGTGTATCTCCACTGTTTAGGAGTAAATTCTAATTTAAAAAATTTTGTATTTACCCGTGGCAATTTGCATATGGGATATACATTTGTTATTATTTGTTTTTCACACTAATAGTCCCCAAAGAATTACTAGTATTTTCTGTTAGCTACATCAAATTTCGCTTCAATATAAACAGATTGTGATTTAGCATGTTACTCAGTTTACCCCACTATGAATAATACATGTTAAAAAAAGCTCAAATAATATAATATCCCCCTCTTTATGTTTTCTGTTTCTTTCATCCTCACTTTAATTTTAATATTATTCAATTTTTTATCCTATTTAATTATCAACTTCAATTTTCTAGAATAGAGTTTCTTATAATTATTCATCATATTACATCATAATTTTTTGATATTGAATACTTTTTTTTAATATTCATTAATCAATATGTCTAGTATACAAAATCCTACACCTCCACTTTGTATGTATATCATGTTCCTCTCTCTTAATTTATATATTTCACTTATGTTCTATATCTTTTTTTTTCAAAAAATTGATTTTCCAGAACCCGAATGTGTTTCATACCACTATCTGATTGATACTTGCTTTGAAGCTTTTGAGCTTGAACCATGTCTGCCACATGGTAAGGCACCTAACCCTCCTGTACTTAGCAATGAGAGGCAGGAAATAACGAGAGTTCAGTATCGCAATTTACTTGAATTGGCTAGAGATAAAACAGAAGAACTTGTCAAGATCCTTAACAATAATCCTTCTCCTTCATATTTATCTAACCCTTGTAATGACTTACTCCAATATGTGAAAAGCCTTGAAAAATGTATGTTCTTCACCTTTTTTGTCTCCTTTTAAATTAGTAGATAAGATTATTAATATTTTTTTTCTTCATATATACTTGTAGCTTACAAGGAGGGTATGATTCCTCCTGATGAAATAATTGTCATTAGGGATGATGATGAGACAGATGAACCATCAGCTTTAACTCATGCTTCAACTTCTATGGAAAATCTTGAAACACCTGTTATCCGCTCCAAGAAAAAGAAATTATCCCAAGGCTCCTCTTTTGTTCGACATATTAAACCGGCTTCTGCTAATGAATTTTCTGATGTATCAAATAATAAATCTCAAAAAAAAAGCAAAGGCTTTGATAATAGGGGGTATCAATGTTCAGGGATCCGCAATTAGGGATCAGGAATTTTTTTTCCCGGGATCAGACATTATTAATTGCGGAAGATTCTTATCCACTAGCCCCAGGGCTAGTGGATAAGAAATCCACGATAATGCATTATCCCGCCTCTTATACCCCAATTTCCATTCCTAATTCCTGATCCCAAACTCATCTCATCCATGATGGATTTTTAAGAAAGTCACATGACTTATAATTGCTGATGCCATCCTTAAGTATTTCCTCACTCTATGCTACTTAATTTTGGTGGCGAACACTTAAGTTTTTTTTCTATCTACACACCCCAACTGCACATTTGGCGGTGAATTCCCACTTCCCTCATCACATAACCCTTCCACTGGCAACAATGAAACACCTCTCTACTAGGAAGCTACTTCACTCAACAATGAATGCTATTACTTTTCTTTTAGTTCTTTACTATAAATCTGACTCTGATTTGGAAGATGCTTTAGCTTATATGTGTATTCTTTCCAAAAAGCGTTACATCATCACCAGGGGGCCAAATCTTTATCATGATCCCTGATATTATCTGGCCTCCATTCTCAACATTCCTCATTTAAACTTCACACAACTTTTTAGAACTTCTCCCGATTCTTTCTTCAAACTTTATCAACTCATATCCGATCATCCTATCTTCCATAACAATTCTCATAACAAACAGCGTAATCCTGCCATCCAACTTGCTGTTGCTCTATGTCGCTTTGGCTCAAATGGAAATGGTGCTGCCGTAAGACGTTTGGATAATCTCTTTAACATAGGATATGGTACCGTGATATTATACACTAAGCGCTGTATGATTGCTATCCTTTCCCTCAAGTCTCAAACTCTTGCTTGGCCAACTCCAGAACAGCGACTTGAATCCTCTCAAGTAATGCAAGCTGAAGGTTTCCCTGGCTGTATAGATTTTGTTGATGGCACAACCATCCCTTTGAGTCAAAAGCCAGCTCATGATGGAAACCATTATTTTGATCGCAAAAAAAGGTTTCTTCAAAATCTTCTCCAAGTTCTCATCTTTCACAATCTAACTTTTAATCTTCTTTCTAGATACTCTATTGCCGTTCAACTTGTATGCGATGTCAATAAAAAATTTATTGCTTTTCACAGTGGCTGCCCTGGATCATGTCATGACTCTTCCGTCTTCCAAAGAATGAGGATTTCTCAATCCCCTGAATCATACTTTGACGAATCTCAGTACCTCCTTGCAGACTCAGCATATGCAAGTGGAAAGTACATTATACCTGCTTTCCATGGTGCAACTTCAGAAAATGACCCCAAAACTAAATTTAATTATCACCTTGCACAATCAAGAGTACAAATTGAACATGCTATAGGTATTTTAAAGGGACGATTTTCTAGTCTTCGGGAGCTCAGAATCCAATTTCAAAAAAAATTGGAGATCAAAACTGCAAATCATTGGATCTTGACTTGCGTAATACTCCACAATATTCTAGCTGATTTAAAGGATGAGTGGAATGATCTTTATGAAGAAGATGATCCTGAACCACCACTGGCACTCCCCTCCCTTGATTCACAAATCATTCAATCAACCGGCATACGCCCCATTATAATGCCAATTACTCTCCAACATTTCTCTTCACCCTTTTAATTTTTAATTTTTATGTTTTCATACTTTCCAAATGTCCTCTTTGTGTACTTTAATCACTTGGTTTTGTATTTTGGTTTGTTGCATATTCATTTTTTTTTTTGAATTTACGGTGAATATCTTTTTTTTGGATGGCTCATTGGTTTTCTTTCACCAGCTCAACATGAAATCGCATATTTTCTGAAATTGCATATTTTGTCAGTGATTTTTTTTCTCATTCATCCCTCATATCCTTTTCCTATTCTCCTCCAACATCCCTCAAACAATTTGGTTTCATTCATTTTGTCATCTCATCTCTCCAGGTAAGTCATTTTATTCTTTTTTTTTGATTTTTTGATTACTAAATATAATTTTTTTTGTTTTTTTCTGTTTATTTTATTTTTTTTATCTAAATTTTTTTTGTAAGTGGTTATTTTGGATTTCAATGGTATAATTAACCTTTTTTTTCTCTCCCTCTTTGCTTTATTTTTTAGCTCCATCACCCTACTCTTCATCCCTCCTTGGCATTGTCATTATCCCCCCTTTCCCTTATTTCACTTTTTTTTGGCTCCATTTCATTGAAACACATACATTGCACATTCTTTATGCATTTCACTTACTCCATATTCAATTTCCCCACAATTCCAACATCAACCTTTCTCACTCTATTTTTCCTACTTTTCAATCAAGGTAAGTTTCATCTCCTTTTTTTCATGCCTATATGATATCTCATTCCTTTTATGAAAACTTCATACTTAAATATATGTATGACTCTTATCTGGATAACAGTGAACTTATAAAACTCCTTTTGATCTCATCTTCATTACCACTTTTCAAGTTTTTCTAAAATTTTGAAAATCAGACTCGGAATTAGGGTTAGGTTTATTCAAATCTAATGTTCTTTTTACTGAAGATTCTCCTGAAGGCTACCTTTCATTTCCTGCAAACAGATTTGAATTTGATTCAGTGGTTGCTGAGATATTGACCGTTAAAGTTGAGCCTTTTTTTTCCCAATTTAAATTTTTATTTCATTTTTTTATGTAACAAATTAAGGTTAGGTTTATTTAAATCACATGTCCTTTAACTGAACATTCTACTAAAGCATATCTTTCATTTCCCACAAACAGGTTTGAATTAGGTTCAGTGGTTGCTGAGATTTTGACCTTTGAAGTTGAGCCTTTTTTCCAAATTTCACTTGTCTTATTTCACATTTTTATATTGCATATTTGGAGGATAAGGATTCTGAAACTCTTATATGATTATTATCTAGGCATTTCAATCATATAGGCATATATTTGTTGGTCAAGAATATCACTAAAGCTCAAAAAGATGAAGATTTTCGCTTATGGGACACTCTACCCTACTTTAATTCTTTTCTTGCTCTTCGACTCAAAAAGCTCTGTAATAAGGCATTTGAAAAAAATCATGAACTTGCAACCAAAGTTGGAATACCGAATTGGTGTGACTCCGAATGGGAAGATATCAGCCACGAATATCTTTTATTTTCTAATGTTATTATCACTCATTCTGGATTCCACAATAGGATTCATATCGATAGGAATGATGCCAATTTTCTTACTTTTGGAATATTCTCATATATCAATCCGATAACTGGCCACCCAATACCATCTCCAGCTAAAATCAAAGGACATGGTTTATATTTTCCAGACCACCGGTGCATCATTGATTTTGGTTTGGGAAATGGTATCATCAAAACTATTTGGAATTCTTCTAAGGATAATCATCAAACGACCAAAGCTCCTCCTGGTTTGAAATCCTGTCAAGATTTCACTCATTTCGGTTGCTCATTTCAAATCAGTAATAAGTTGATACAAAGAATCAATAAGGTAAAGAAAGAAGGTAAAGTTATTCAATTTAAAAAAACTTTATCTAGATCCAAAAAGTATGGGGATTAGAGTTGTCATCGAAAATTTTATATTTTTTCATAAATTTTTAATAAATATTTTTTATATATCAATTTTCTCAAATAATGTGATGAGCCATCGACCTTGTGTTGTATAACAGGTAATCATGATAACATTTATTTGTTTCATGGGGTTCCTCTTGCCTATACCTGTAGAAAGTCCCAAACTTTTGTTTCTCGACTTGGTCTGCATTTTGGCTTGAGGGATTGTCATTACTTTAAACTAGGGAAATTGATATATATTAGATATTTATTTAATAATTTATGTAATTATATTAAATTTAGATGACTTCCACCCCTTACTTCAATAAAATGCAGGGGGGGGTATTGCCAAATTTTCAAATCTGACATGTGAAATTGATGACTTAGAAAAATTTTGGTGATATCCACCCCTTGCTTCAATAAAATGCAGGGGAGAGTATTGCCAATTTTTTTAAACAGATATAGAATTTTTTTGACTTGTAAATATTTTTGTGATACCCGTCCCTTACTTCAATAAAATTCATGGGGGGTTGTGCCAAAATTTTTTATAAGACTTGTGAAATTCTTGACATGTAAGAATTTTTAGGATACCGGTAAAATGCAGGGGGTAGTAAAGCCAAATTCTCATATAAAACTTTCAAGATTCATGACATGAAAGAATTTTTGTGATACCCACCCCTTACTTCAAAAAAATCCAGGGGTGGGGGATTGTCAAATTTTCAAAGGAGACTTGAAAATTTTATTTAAAAAAAGAATATTTAACATTAAAATACGATATTTCAAGAAATACAGAAAATAATTGTAAAATTTATGTACAAATAAATATGAACACATGAAGTGTGAAAGAAATAAAAGAAACTAGTCAACAAAAAATTTCATTAAACGTTCTATTTCTTCAACAGATTTGTTTGCTTTAATTCATTTGATCAAGAAATCTTTCTTTTTAGAACTTTCTTGGAGATCATGCTTATACTTCATCTGTTCCATTAAGTTTTGATGCTTGAGTGTTTTTTCCTTATTTTTGGATTTTTCAATACTAAGAGTTAACTCAAACTTCTTCTCCTCCAAATCTTGGGCCCTACCATCCTTCTGTAAAGAGAGCTCAAACTTCTTCTCCTCCAAATCTTGGATCCGATCATCCTTCCGTAAGGAGAGCTCATACTTCCTCTCTTCCAAATCTTGTACTCTGTCATCCCTCCTTAAAGAGAGCTCGTATTTCTTCTTTTCAAAGCTCAGTGTCTCTTTAGCAATTTCCACTTGTTCTAGAGTGAGAATAAAAATTAACAAAAAGTAGAAGAAAAGCAGAGTAAAGTAATAAGAGGTATGATATCACTTACCAGCATCACGTTTCTCTAAAAACTGTTCCATCGAAGAAAAAGGTGTTTGTGATGAAGTATCACTTTTTTGTCTTCTTTGGGAGAGGAAATTTAGACTAGTTGAAGCCCTTCTCTTTTTGTTCAACGTAGCATTTTCCTCCTCATCATTGTCACTAGCTTCAGACTCAGTTGATTGAGGATCCTGGGTTTGTTCATCAGCCTTTTAAGAAATAAGAAAAAGAAAAGTAAATAAAAAAATAGAATTGATAAGATAAAAGAAACAGACCTGAGTTAGATTGGGTTGGGTTAAATCGCCAATAGGATCAATAGCAAAGCTATCTAGATTCGTAGAATTTAGAAGAGGGGAGGCTTGAGTGGAGGAAGAGGATGGGAAAAGATTTGCTTCGACATCATGTTCGGAGATAGGATCTTCTCCATCCAACATGTTTACAGGATTAACATCGGCTTGCTCTCCAAAAATTGCATCCATATCTTTAAAGTAAGGACATAAAGAATCAAGTTTATTGTCTATGGATTTTATACCCTTAGTTATATCAATGTCAGTAACCCCAAAACCAGTGGAAGATGAAAGAGCCTTTGCCTTCTTGTATTTTGCTCGATAATGCTTGAAGCGTTCAGACATCTGTTTAGGCAAAAGATCAATCCTTCCCTTGGTCTTATTGCCTAATTCATTTGCCATTAGAAGATAGCCATTAACTTTTGATGTGGGGGGCCGTCCTACTTTAGTGGCATACTCAGTACAAAAACAAGAATCATAGTTAGATTTGGTTTTCAGCCAGTTGATAAGAATGAGATGTTCATCTTTTTTTAATTGAACAGTCTTTGATTTCTTGGCTGAGCGGGGGAAAGAGGAAGTAGTGGGAATTGAAGAACAACTGGGTGATGGCTGCCTTTGAGAAGATCTAGGATGACGAGGCATGTTATTATAAATGAAGATGAAAAGGAGCAGAAACAAGCAGATGAGATAGCGAGATGAAAAGGAGAAGAATCAAATAGATGAAATGGGGAGAAATTCTGAGCGGATAGAATGAACAGGATGGGATGAGAATTGAAGTGCGCAGCAAGGTAGAAGGCTGAGATATCAAGAAAGTTGTCCAAGATGTGGTTATGGAAAATTGAGTAAAAAAATGTCGGATAAGAGGTGAACATTGACACGTAAAGTGTCTAATAACCCAATTATTAGCAAAAATAATTGTGGAAGATAATTGGGGTATGCAGATTATTTTCCGCAATTAATTTAATTGCGGATCGGTCAACATTGATACCCCCTAATGAGTATATTCTTGTTTCCTTTTTTTTATTGTTATTCTTTTATCTTTAAAATTCTATCATATATCTCTTTTATTGCTTAAATATTGTACTTTTAATCTTTCTTTTGATATTTTGTACCAGAAACTCACCTACTGTAGATTGTTACATCCATAAACGCCCTCTCCTTGATGAAGATGATAAAAAGAGCAATGAAAATAGCGATGATGAACTGTCAGAATATGAAGCTATGCTTGCTCATAAAAACAAGCAAACTTTAAAATCTTCTTCAAGACATGAAAATATGTTTGATAAAGATGATGATTCAAACAGCTCATCACCAAATTCCTTCATTTCTAAGAAGCAATACCCATCACCACCTAAATTACCTAATTTGACCACTTTGAAAGCTTCTCTACCAATGAAATCAACTCCAATCAAGATATTGAAAAAACCTCTAACTTTTTCACCCTCAGTTCTAAAAGACCCTGATTTGCAGGAGGAATTCTGTAAAATTCATAATTTTTATAAAGTTAGAATCAGCACGGCAAAGGTCCTCAGGTTGTGGTTGGACATTGTTACTCTCCTCGAATTACGCTCTTCTACTTCTTCCCAAGAACCCATGTTAAATATTCCAATGTTTACTTTTCATTGGGAAAAATCTTGTGGAGAAGATTGGCTTTCAAAACTTACTGAGTTATGTAAGTTACCATAATTTTTAGTCTTGACTTTTGTTCTTTTACTTATTTTTTTTTCCTTTTGTAGCAAATATTTTTTTAGAGATTGATAGCTCACAGCTATGGGTACTAGATAATATTGATTTCAAAAAAATGGAAGATTTATGTGATCCTGATGGTTTAAATACTGAAATTCTTTCCTCAACAAAGAAAACAGATCACCCTGAATCCAATCTTATCCGAATGCTCATGAGATTAATGATCCCAAGTGACCACTGCCGTTCTTCATGGGTATCTCTTATATCATCTTCACTTTATCTGACCGCACATGAATTCGGCCAGCTTCCATCACATCAAAACATTAACTCAGATTGTCCAATTGAACATGGTCTTCAGTTTCTAGCTCACCTTTCAAATCTGAAGAGTCCGATTGCTGATGGCTTAGAAGTTGTTCCCACTGCACTTCAAACCCGTGATATATCAATGTCAACTCTTCTTCAAATCAGCAATATTATCATTGATATAATTATGTCAATTATCATTCTTAAATCAAAATATTGTGCTGCAACAATATCAAGTGGAAAGACTAGCAAAGCTCAACAATCAAGTGAGAAAAACGAAAATACTGAACTGACTATAATGAGACAGAAACAAAAGGCTGCACTAAACAAAATAAATTCTGAATACTCCCACCACCAATATCAATCTTTCACATTCTATATAATCGATGGTGTCCGTGGTTTATTTCTGAGCTCTCAAGATCATAGATTGGCTTCAGCAGCTGATTGCTTGGAGGTAATATCAGAAGTTAAGTTTCTTAATTTACATGAAAAAAAAATCATTTGATGGAATGAATAATTTGGAAAAATTTAAATAACTATATTTTAACATTAATAAAACCTTTTATAAGCAAGTGTGATCCATTTCCTTTAAAATTTGATACCCCAAGTCCTCCGGGAATTGCTAGGGCTATTTCTGCAGATTTTCTTAATCACTGGAGCTCCATTCAGCCAGTATCACCTTTTTTTGCTAAACATAGCCTTTCAATAAATTAATATTCCAACATTTAAATAGATAAAGTTCTGTCTATATGATTTATCTTGTATAATTCAAGTTATTTTCCTTCAAATATGTCAAAAATGTGACCATCTTTGAAATTTATTAAGTAACCTTTGACATGATTTTCTAAATTAATTATTAAAAAAAATTATTGTAAGTCCAGCAATAACAAAGATTTTAAAATCTACTTATATGATTTCAAATACTTGTATTAAATTATTAAATATTTTATTGTTTATATAAAAATATGATAACTGCTCTAGTTTTGTTACTTTACCTTTAATATTATATAATCTATTAATTATTACAAATATTTTTGTTGAGTGTAACATTTTTAATCAGAAGTAGAACAATTTAAATAATTAAATGAGTACATTCTTAAAAAAATACAATTTAATCTATTATTGATTCAAAATTCTTTCATCAACTCTTTATTATTAACTTTTTTATTAATAAGCCTGTTTGACCTAAAATACTATACAGTTAATTTGGTAGCATTAAAAGCACATTTTTATGGCTAATATATTTCAAATTCTTTATTATAGTTTTTTTATTTTAGAACCTTTGCTACCAATTTAATAAAAACGACATTTAAGTATTTTACAACTTATATATTTCCTCAAAAGGAGAGCCAATTTTCTTATAATATTATGAAAAAAAATTATTTTATTTCACAAATAAAAAAAATAGATAATACTATAATTATCAAAACTGAAAATGTTACAGCTACTCCCAGTATTTATCATGTTTAATTTTGCATTAAGTTGTGTATATATAATATAAATTTTTAATATTTAAATATCTTGATTTTTTAGATTTGTCTTAACATTAGATAAATAATACTTTGCTGAATTTTTTTCTTCCTCTATTAAGTCATCTCTTTTCAAAAAAACTCTCAAAGCACTAATCAAATATTTATACCTATATTTTTCTTCTTTAATTTCCAAGTACTCTGAAATATCAATATCAAAAACATTAAGCTTTTCTATAACATGAAAAAGTCTAGTGCTGATTTGAATAGAAGAACCTATCCTAGTGAAGCCAGGAATTTCGTGACATCTTGAGGTAAAATGCCTTAGTTGATTGGCAGGCCATAATGTCACTGTTATTCCATTAGTTGCTTCAAAGTTGATTTTACTTCGAATTTTGGGAAACATAAGTTCTCCACCTGTTTGTCGTGGTTGGGTCTTATCATACTTCATATGAATGGTATTGTTTTCTGTATCTTTAGGAAAAAATATTCCTAAAGTATACTCACTTGCATCCTTATCAAGATGAACCTCATTGGAGAACCCATTACCATTCGCTCCAGATGTCCAAGTTAAATTACTAGCAAATGGTACACCCTCTTCTTCACTAGAAACTTTTGAAAATCCAGGAATACCAAGTTTTGTACAAAGATTAGTTGCCTCGTTGTACTTTACATATGATATTTTTTTAAAAAAATATTCAAAGTACATTGAAATCCTCTTCATTCGTTTTTTATATTCATCCATTTGTACAATATCATCAGTGTATTCATCTGCAAGGAAAAGCATTCAAAAATTCAGTATTTAAATTAAAAAAAGTGATACTTACGAATATATAAAGATTTCTTCCTATCTAAAATAAAGCCACCACCAAACATTTTTCCAAAACCACAAGCTCTTCGATGATAACCATTATTTTTAATTTCATGTTTGCAGTAAGAAATATCCTTAATGCATTGCACCGTAGCTTCTAACATATCTAGTTCTTTGAGCTCATGAATTTCAAAAGTCTGCACAAGAACATTAGGTATTAAGACACCTTTTGGTTTATAAATACTACATCCAGGAAAAAAATTGTAATAATTATTGCAATCTGTCATATTATTTGCATAAGATTGTGCATAGAAATGTGGCTTCTTCCCATTTGTATCCATTCCAAGAGTGTTTACAAGTTTCATTCCAGTAGCAATGTCTTTGGCCCACCTATTGTTAGAGTTCTTCCCTGGCCATTTTTTTTTTCAAATTGTTACTCATTGATGGTTCAATCCTAAGAGAATTCAATTTTGATTTAAAATAGAAAAAAATCAAAAATTAGAAAATAGTAACATAATTTCAATTATCAGTCAATGATACCTCAAACTTTATCATATCTTCAATATTAGAAATACAAAAGTTAGAATATCTACATATTAGTAAATTTATATACTTTTTCTTTATTTCAAATATTAAGAAAGTGTTTCAAAGGTATACTTTATTAAATTATACATATAAAGAGTATAGCTTTATCCTGTATGCATTAAGCAAGTACGAGATTTGGCTCTACACTTAATATTAATAATATAATGAAAGTATAACTCCAATACACTAGTAATATTAAAAAATTTACAGAATTATCATATCCACATATATAAAATGAAAAATCTTGCTCTGACCAATATATTGACTTAGAAAGTTATACTTCAATAAATTATTAATTTTTAAATTGTAGAATTTTCCTGTATGCTTTCAGCAAGTACGAGACTTTGAAACAACTTAAAAATCAATAAATTAAAGGTAAAGTACAAACAATCTTATTATTATTATGAAAAGCAAAACATTATCTTGTATGCTTTCAGCAAGTACGAGATGATGTTTTACTCTTCATATTAATAATATAATGGTTGAGAAAGTATTAAAGAAATATAGAAAAATGATAAGCAAAACGTGAACTTACATGTCTATAAAATCTTCTTCCATTTGTAGCTGATTGATGAAAATTAATTATAAAGTTTATTTTATAATCACTGTTTAAAAAATAAATGGTTAGATAAATAAATTGAATATTTTTGATAAGGAATAAAGAAAAGTAAATTGACAAACAAATAAAAAAACTTTAAGTTAACTGAAAAAGAATTTTTTTTATAATGAATCAAAAGGGTACAGTAAAAGATACCATAAAAATAATTTCAGAATTAGAATCATTAGATTAACTTGTCAAAAGTGTAAAAAAGAGTAACAAACCAAAATGATATGAAATGCAATAGCAAGAAAAATTTGCTTACCGTTAATCAGATAAGGTCAAGAAAATAGTACCAATAACTCAAAATGATAAAGCAAAAATATGATGGATAATTTTTGAAAAAGGTAAGTGAGAAAGAGAAAGGAAAAAGAAATTGGGTGGCAAACAGATGTAGATATCATGAATTTTCACTGATCACATTTTCAAAAAAATGCAGCTCTCTAAGTCATATGATAAACTTCATCTAAATTCCAAGAATGATGTTGCCAAGGCACTGTACACAGCATGATCATTTTTTCCTATGCATATACTAATTTCAGCTAGAATTTACTTGGCTGCATGTTGTACAGATGAACATTTGTGGAACACTGAATTTCACATCTAAAAAAAATTGACGCTGTAGACAATCCTATAGTACTAGCTATAGGCCTTGACCAAGGGAGTTGGAGAAAAACCAGAGTGAAAATCCCCTGTCCCTTTAGAAAAATAGAGTGAGATTTACTTGCTAAAGTAAGTTGGTTCCTGTTTTGCTAAAGCCCCTTTTCAACACACTTGACTGCTTGATGAGCCAAGCAAGTAGTCACCAGATAGACTACCAGACCAAAGAACTGAAATGTAGAACAAAGTCCACACCAGAGACAGCAAAGATACTTGATGTAGGCTGCAAATCCACACCAGAGACAGCAATAATACTTGCTATAGCTTGCAAGACTATAACAGAGAAAACAGTTGCCAAAGTTAAGTTAAATGAAGAACTTACTTGCAACAAACACAGCCAATTGTGGCCAAAAAACAGTGAAAACTGAGTGAGGAACAATGATATCACCTCCGGATGGTTGTATGATAATTAAAGTTGCCCCAAACTGTCTTATTCACTATGTACACACAGACCACTAACTAAGAGCCCATGCGCACCCACCAATCTGGCGCCTGTACCTGCCAGATTGCATAAAAAACCCTCCTGGAGCGCTCCCCAACCTCCTAAAACAGAGGCAGGTGGGCCACCTGACGTTGGAGATGCCGCCTGAAGCGGCCCGGCCTCCCTGAAGCCAGAAAACCAATAAAAACCACTAATCTACTTAGAAAAATTAGCTACAACTACTAAAACCTTTAAAACACGGAATTTCACTATAACAACATTGAGACATGAAATATAGAGAAAAATTAGCTCTATCAAATGGTACTAAGCACTTAACCCTAAGACTTAAGGCTAGCCCGTAAAACACGAAAAACAAAATTAAACAGCAATCTTTTATAAATGAAAAATGAGGAAATGACCCCTTAAAACTCAGAATATGAAAAATGTCTACAAGACATAAAATATAGAGAAAATCCAGGGCTATCCAATGATAGTACCCACATACCCGCAGACCCAATATCCACGGAATAAAATCAGAAAAATACCAAATTCCTTAACAGATGTCAATTAAGACATGCACAAACAGCGCCAAATCACACAACAAAGGCCCCTGCCAATGTTGGAAGACCACAACGCCACATAATTCTAGCTAACATGTTTCACATAGCTAAAAAACATACACTCATCACATTTAAATTTACATTGCGTCAAAATTAATTCATTTTTGAATTTTTTTAAAGGGAACTATAATGTGCACCACCTATTTCTAAAATATGAACCTCCTCACCATATTAAACTGGGAGACTTATAATTATGCAATTTTTTTTCTGTGAACTTTTTCCTGATCTTACTTGGTTCAAAATATTGAAACATGACCAATGTTGCTGAAAGAAACATTTGATTTTGTTTCTATGTGTAACAATGGAAGGCTGTTTCTTACCGACTGAAGAGTGTTGTATATTTTATTTGAACACATTTTTATTTTTTTATGTATTTAATTTAAAAAATTTACTTTTTATTGCAGCCAGATTTATACTGGCTGCTTTTTAGAAACCTTAATTTATGACCCAAGCCTTTGAAATTGGCTTGGGTCCCTTACATTGAAATTTAGTACTTCCAGCCAGGTTTCCCCTGGCTGGAAGTGTCTCTTTCTAGCAATCAAAGTTGCTAAAAGCGACTTTGATTGCTTGCTGTAATGTTTGCTACCCTCCCAGCTAATTTACTAGGCTGGGAGGTGGCCAAAATTGTGTGCAACTCGTGTTGCTGCTGCAAGTAACGCGCATTGCACAATCGCTTCCATATCTCATGCAGCTGATATCAAGTCAGCTGCATGAGATATGCGCAGCACATGCAATGCGCACTGCATGCAGCAGAAACGCGCGTTGCATGCAATGCGCATTACTTGCAGCAGCAATGCGCGTTGCATGTGCTGCATGCAGTGCATTTCACAGCCAGTTTTTTTCTGGCTGTGCAATGCACACAGAGAAACCAAAGTTCCTGCAAGGGACTTTGGTCTCTAAAATGAAAGCGACTTTCCCTACCAGGTGCAATATGGTGGGAAAGTGAGATATAAGTTAGACTGAAGTTGTTTGAAAGCAACTTCAGTCTTAAAAACCTTAAAAATCATAAAAAAAAATGAGAAATCTAGAAAAAAAAAATTAAAAAAAATTAAAATGTGAGTATAAGAAAAAAAATAAGTGCTAGTGATACCAAAAACCCAAGCTGATTTCATTTGGCTTGGTTATTTAATAATTATTTTTTAATACATTAAATTTAAAATTCAAACACCATAATATATATGAAATTTTTTTATATGAATATTATAAATTTAATCTATCTCTTTCTCATAATTATATTTATAATTTTTTTTTAAATTTTTGACATTTAAGTTTATTTTTTGGAAATACAAAATTAAATTTTCAACTAAATTTTTTAGTAAGGTAAAATAAATTATAAATTTGACATTTTGTAATTGAATAATGAAAAAAAATTTAAATTTATTTAAAAAATATTTTTGTTAGAAGAATACCAATATTTTAAGGGTAGAAATTTGTTGCAAATTGTAAGTAAAAAAAATTATATTTTTTTTTGTGAGGGGTTATTTCTATTTTTAAAAATATTTTTTAAAAACATTCATTAAATACTGAATTAAATTACTTTGTAACACAAATTTTTTGTAAAATAATTAAAAATGAAATAATAATATTGTTATATTTGATATAAAATTTGAATTGGTAATATTAATGTCTCTTTAAGTAAATTTGAAAATCATTTAAAAAGATTATGTTGATAAGTACTTCATTTTTGATATACAATGGTTATATATATATCTTATATATATTTCTTGAGTGTTATTTTTATATACATTCAATAAAATTTGTAATATACAATGCCATTTAATCATTAATTATTGTTCAACTTAGTTATAACAACTTCATATTTAATACCAGCCACTAGTATTTACTTTTTAATTTAAAACTCCAATATAATATGAGAGTATCCTTATTTTTTCTGTATGTAATTAACAACAATAACAGACCATAAATGAGTGGGTAATTAATTACAATAAATAGTTGAAGAATAACCTATAAGAAATGATAAGTTTATCAAAAAGATTACATTAAAAAATATACTTTTGAAATTTTTTTGACATAATTTGGGTAGTTAAATGAAAATTTAAATTATCAGACATCAAAATGGAAAAAATCTAAAAGTGGTGTTTATATAATAAGCCTCATATAAAAAAAGGATAAAAAATCTACTATGTAACTAAATTATTAAATATTAAGGTATTATTAAAATTATTGAAAAACTTATTTTACAGTTATAATGAAATCTAAATGTGAAAATTATGGTGGGATAATAGTAAGACTATGTGGAAACACTTTAATTTATACATACTTTCAACTATGTTCAGATAAAAATATTGGTAAAATTGTATAATAACATCTAGTTAATAGCAATGCAATTTTATTTAGATCAAGAATAATTTTTTCTGAGGAAAAACTAATTAAATTGAGATATGGCCATCTCCTTTCAAGAGATAGAATAATAATAAAAATTTAAAAAATTATAATAATAATTCTTAATCACCATTTTTGAAAAGTCTCTAGTAATATTCATTATAATATATCATTCATTTATTACATTATATGGAGTTTCATCTTGAAGTAGTGATGTGCAGCTTTGAACTCATGTTATGAAAAACAAAAAAGTTAAAAAATATATAGTTATACTAATTAAAAAGCCAAAAACAAAAATACTATTATAAATTAATAAAATAAAACTACATAAATTTTATTCTGCTCTACTGATGGAAGGGTAATATGTATGAATTTCCACATGTTAAATCTAAACCTGTTTTAAGGCTAGTTTACAGGTAGAGCTATTAAGTTTCATTAAATTCTAAAAATAACTTATGCATTTTAAAAATTATTTTTTTCTTGTTTTCTGTCAGCCAGGCTATTCCAGGAGTCCAGTAAATGATATATAAATTATAAAACCTTAAAGAGTGAGTAAGACTTGTATTTAATGAATATAACTTAATATTTTATTACATAATGAAATTATATAAGAATTTTATTATATACAAATGTTACATTAAATTTATTGGTTATATATATTTTTATATACAATTAAATTGAGCATAATATAATATATTCTACAAATAATGGCGCATTTTTATGTATTTAATAATTATAAATTTATATTTAATTAATTAAAAAACATATATTATAATTACAAGTGTAAATTTGATTTATAATATATTTAAATTAATTACTTAAATTTATATATTAACTAATACCTCTCATATGATACTAAACAATTATTAAGGACGCTTCTTTTGACCCTTAATTGTGTTAGAAAAAACAAATAAATTAATTTGGACTAAATTGAGATTAATTGCTTGTTTTGTTGCGTCAAATTATTTTTTGTTTCACTTAAAATGTCCTCTAATCAGAATGTACCATCTGTGGGGAATTATATTTCTCATAGTTCCTATGTTTCCAATCTTGTTTAGTTATTTACTATTGTCACTTACTGATTTGGGGATTAATGGCGGGGAAATTGGATTCTTAATTGGGCTTTTAATTAATTGTTTCATGTTTTTCTCTATATTGTTATGTTTCATTTACTCTTTTGATATATTTGTTTTATTCCTTTCTAATCATTGTATTTACTGATATAGTAGCGCTTCAGAGGACCCATTGCCTATAAAAGGGCCTTGGATAATCCCCTGTAGCCTTATCACTTATTATACACTCAACAATTTAAATACAATTTTTATATTACGTTTATATTCTTTTTATTAGTAATAAAATTCTAATTAAAATTTTATATAACAATTTAAAGGTTGCTTTAAGTCTGATAGTAATCATATTGGTTGCCGCGCAGAACTCTTACTTAAAAAAAAAAATAATAATATTTTTAAAACCAATTTGTTGTCTCTTCTCAGCTCACTCATCGTTGTTTTCTCTAAATAAATTAAATAATTTTATTAAACTTTATTTCTTTTATTACCCATACTCCTTTCCTCCTTCTCCTCCTCTCATTCCTTCTTCTATTTTTCTCCTTCTTCTAGACGACCGGCCGACAACTGAGGGCCTTTCCAAACGACAACGACGATCGAAGCCTGGCGACGAACGACAAAATGCACGGACCACCTAGCAAAACGAAACTTTTGCCGCGACTGTGTTTCGAACTTGGGTTCGACATCTTAGGTTTATATAATATTAATTTTTATATTATTTTGAAGTGATTTTTCGATCACTATAGTAAGTTCACCTTTGCGCCTCTCACTCATATTACTATATTTTTATTGCAATAACAGTGATTGTGGCTTAATTGCTGATTCACTGAGTGTAAGTGTTCAATTTTTAAAAATTTTTTTTTTTCCTAGTTGACCATTATAGAGTGTTAAATCCTCTTAGTCCTAGAAGAATTGACATTATTATTAATACAAATTGAATTATTAATTTAATTTTTTTTATTATTAATTATTGTTAATTTTGGTTGACTTAAAAGTACATTGTGCTTAGTCCCAATATATTGCCATATTTAATATTGGTAATTAATTGGTTGAATTAACTAACTTGTTATTCCCAATTTAAACTTGCAATCCAATTTTTTTAAAAAAAAAAAAAAAAAAAAAAAAAAATTTAATTTTTTAATTATTACTTTATATTGAAAGTTATTTTTTCTATAATTTAATTAATTAAAAAATTTTTTTTATATTATTTGGAGCAATTATTGACTAACTTTGATTATTTTTTTTATAAAGTACAAAGTAAAATATTAATCTTCCCACTAGTATGTCCAACAATTTGACAGAAAAAATGGATAACATGCAAGTGGATGAAATAGAAATTGACTATGATGCTGACACTGTAAGTTCTTCTAAAGTTGGTCATAAAAAATCTTATGCTAACACAAAGAATTCACATACTGCAGGATGTGGAAATGACAGGAAATGCAAACAAACCAAACCCCCTTCCCCCAGTACCACAGAAGGAAGTAAAGCCTCTAGTGCCTCAAGAAGGTCTTCCAAAAGGCTTCAAAATAAAAAAGCTTCCTCTGCCACAACAAATCAGCAACCTATCCAGTCATATAAAAGAGTTGAAGACAGAAAATTTGACGTACAAAGCAAAGGTAGACACATTGTGGGATCAGGTCCAAGAACTCAGGAACCAGATTCAGGCCCAGGCCCCTCCTCAATTGCCTCCCAATCAGCTTCAATTTCAGGCTCAACCTTCACAGCCACCCAGCTCAACCATCCAAAATCCAAATACTATGGAAGTAGAGCAATGGAAATGGGATTATCTAATGAGTCACTACCAACAGAATGTGCAACACCCTCCCCATCATCAGCCTGGCCCATCCAGAACACCCAATTTCCATCCACCTCCTCATCCCTACCAACAAAGCAGGAGAAAGAAGGCCCAAGCACAATCCCAAACCCAGTCCCAGGGGAAGTTTCCTCCTCTGCCATGGTAAGTAATTTGGTTGATAGTCACTTGGGTATGTTTTCTAATAAATCTTCTTCTGAAGGTAATATTATTGAACATGGTGAAAGAACAGTTAAACCTGTTAAAAGACAGCTTCCTGTAACTAGTAGCCCTATTGATGTAATTAGCAAATTGTCATTTGATGAACCTTTACATTTAACTTCTACATCTTTAATTAATCCTTCTCTTGCAATTAAAAATGATTCTGTTCCCCCTGAAATCTATAACTTAATTGAAAAAACTTCTGAGGAAATATTGAAAGATACCCTTGATTTTAATATTGTGAAAGACAAACATGTGAGAGATGTGTTAATCCATGAAAATGATAGATTAAATAATTTACACTTGCAATGTAAAGTGAGTTCTTCTGTACAAGATACAGCTTATTTAAAAATCAAAGAAACCTTGAATATTGTTCTTAGTCAACAAAAACAAATAAGAAGTGACCATAGAGCTATCTCAGATAGAAATATCAGTCTGCATAAGACATTGAGTGAATTGAAACCCCTTATTGAGGAAAATTATTCATTCAAAAATGAAATAAAATCTCTACAAAATGAGTTGAAGAAACTAAAAAATGACTTCCATGCACTAAGTACCAAACACTCAGTTTCTGAGGACAGAAATGTTCTATCTCTTGCAAAAGTGAATGACCAGATGTCTGAAATTCCAAGAATAAGAAACTATGTGTCTGACCTACAGGAAAAGTTCTCAACCTTAACCATCAATAATGAATTAAATGAGATTTCTGCCAGTAAGCTGCATAAAAATAAAGGGAAAAAACCTGAACAAAGTTCATCCTTTCTTCCTCATATTTCAACCATTAAACAAACTGACAATGAGTCTGTAAAATCTTTTGCTACTAGCAAAAAATCTTGTGATGGTCATGCACCAGCTGTTTCTGTAAATAATGAAATTTCTGAACACCTGGCTAAACTTCAGGAATTATTACTAATAAATAATTCAAACCAAAAAGTGGACCATCCCAGTAGTCAGAAAAATTGGCCTAAGTTAGACCAATATCCTACCTTTGATGGTGATTCTTCCTCTGATTGGCAACACTTTATCCAAAGAATTGATAATTTAAAGAGATCTTATAAACTACCTGATGAGGAAATTGTTTCTAAGCTAATTTCTTTATTTTCCAATGTAGCCTTGATGTGGTATGAATCTGTCCTCTTAGATAACAATCATTATACATGGAATGATTGGAAATCCTTGATTGAGAATCAGTTTGGTGGTTCAAAATTCAGGTTAGCTCAGCAAAGACTGTATGAGAATACTAGATATGTATCCTCCTCTGCAAAATTCAGGTTAGCTCAGCAAAGACTGTATGAGAATACTAGATATGTATCCTCCTCTGTTGAAAAGCCCATTGTTTTTCTGATGAAAATAACTAAAATCCTTAGAGCAATTGATCCAAAGATGGATTATGATATTTTGGAGAGATAAAATCTTGTATAAATTACCAAATTCTCTTAGGGGATTTGATTGTTAGCTAGAACTGAGCATGTCTTTCATTAATATCTGTAATGAGGTACTACTCAACCATAGATATGAACCAAAGAATTACCTTAGTAAATCTTATAATGATCAAAATAAACCTTCTATAAAGCTCCCAGAAAAATCTGGTAAACCCTCTGCCCAGTTTGCACCTAAAAAATATGCAACAAATACTTGTTATAAATGTAACAAACCGTGGCAGAAGGGTCATGTTTGTGACAAGAAAATTCATCTTGTTGAACAAAATGATACACTGATGATGAAATTGAACTTGATGTCAATAATTCTTCAGTGACTGTGAAAGTAATATCTCCTATGACAATGAATCTGTTAAAGATGTTTTAAAGTTGGAACATGATGTCCATTATTTAAATAATATCTGAAGATTGTGTATTGAATTTATCTTCAGTAGAAAATGCTGAGATAATTAAGATATTACTAACAATTCTATTCCTATAGTCCCTTGATAGGCAGCCTGTAGGAAGTGTAGTATCTGAAAAAGCTTTGGCTTCAGTGGATAAGGAATATTTGAGTAAATTATTGCCTATAACTTCTGAAAAATGGAGAGGGTATGGTTCTACCTTATTTCCTATTGGCAAATACAAAACCTCTGTATTCTTCAAATATAATGGTGGTTTTGTCAGAGCTATTTGTGAGTTTGTTGTCATGAAAAATGATAATTTGAGCAATTGGTTTATTATGGGAAATGATATTTTAACCATGTTTGGTGTGAAACTAGACCCAGCAAATAATTGCTTTACCTTAGGAATGAATGGGAAAAGAAAATTCAAAATTTCTTCTCCTAAACCTTCTGGGCATTTGTTGAAATCTTGTAACTCACTGACCCAATGTAAAGGTAGAACAACAACAGAAATGGATGATTTATTACATGAAATAAATACCGCTTCTTTTGGTGATCATTTGACTAATGAACAAAAGGATTCTATTGTTGCCTCTATTACCTCTTTCCCTATGGCTTTTGCTCATGGTTCTCATGTCTTGGGAATTGTTCAGGAAGAGATGAAAATTACCTTATCCTGTAATTTGAGTGATATTCCTCCTTCCCTTAAGAAAAAACCATATCCTGCTTCTCCATCAAAAAGAAAAGATATTGAAGATAATATTGAAACATTATTGAAAATGAATATCATTGAGAAAGTGGATGTCACCCCCAAATATTGTGTCATCTCCCCAGTCTTAATTTCATATGAAAAAGATAAAGCTAGATTATGTGGGGATTACAGAGCTTTAAATACTTATACTGTTGATGATATTTATCCTTTACCCAGAATTAATTCAATACATGCTACCTTGCAAGGTGCAAAATTTATTAGTTGTCTGGATGGTAATAAAGGTTATCATCAAGTTCCAGTTGAGAAAAATTCTCAAAATTTTTTGCTTATTGCTACTCATATGGGAATATATAAGTATGTTAGGATGCCATTTGGCCCTAAAAATGCTCCTTCAGTTTTCCAGAAAGTCATGGATAACACTTTCCATCAAGAAATTATTGAAGGTTGGCTCATGGTTTATATTGATGATATTATTGTTTTTTCTAAAACTTTTGATGAACATATGATTCACTTAAATAGAGTTTTCCAAAAAATGGATGAAATCAATATGACCTTATCTTTAAAAAAGTGTAAATTTGGTTTTCAATCTTTGAAAGTCCTTGGCCATGTTGTGTCAGGCTTACAAATTTGTGTAGACCATAATAAAGTTGCTGCCATTCAAAATGTGAAAGCACCAACTTCTGTAAGAGAAATCCAAAGTTTTTTAGGTATGTGTGGCTATTATAGACAATATATTAAAAATTATCAGGTCATAGCCTTGCCTCTTACAAAACTAACCAGAAAAGATGTTGCTTTTCTCTGGAATGATGACTGTCAGAAAGCTTTTAATACATTGAAAAGTTGCTTAATGACAGCCCCTATATTGGCTCTCCCAGATTTTAACAAGCCATTTGTACTTTATACAGATGCTAGCTTTATTGGTCTGGGTGCTGCCCTTCACCAAAAGCAAATTATTAATGATAAAGCCTCAGAGGTTGTAATTTGTTATATTTCAAGAACCTTAAGAAATAGTGAATTGAAATATGGTGCCACTCAATTGGAGTGCTTAGCAGTTGTTTGGGCTCTTGAGAAACTTCATTACTACTTGGATGACCAGAAATTTGAGTTGGTAACTGACTGTAGTGCTGTGAAATCTCTCTTAAACCTCAAAACACCTAACAGACATATGTTCAGGTGGCAACTTGCTGTTCAGGAATACAGAGGAAGGATGACTATTATCCACAGAGCTGGAAATGTTCACTCTAATGTTGATATGCTCTCCAGATTGCCTCTGCCAAATAATGACTCCAATCCTGCTTATGTACCTGAGGATGACACTGTTCATATACATGGTATATTTATAGTTGATATGGAAGAAGAGTTATTACAGTTAATACTGGATTCATATGATAAAGATTCTGACTTAAATAAATTAGTTACTATTTTGAATGATCCTAAGAATGCTTCAATTCAAGCATTAATAAAAACTCTTCCTGCAAAATACCAAAATGCTTTAAATAAAGGAAAGTTTTCTATTGAAGATGGTTATATTTATTATAGAAGGAAGCTTACCAATGTAATTGTTATTCCTCCTTCAATGAAAGAAACTATCCTCAAACTTTGTCATGATGACATATTAGCTGGTCATTTTGATCTTGAAAAAACTTTGATTAGAATCAAAAACACTGCATGGTGGGCTAATATGTCTGAAGACACAAAATTATATGTTGAATCTTGTGATTCCTGCCAAAAATCTAAAAGGTTAACAGGTAAGAGAGCAGGGTTATTACAACATATTGAGGCACCTAGTGCTCCCTGGCAAATCATTAATATGGATTTTGTCACTGGTCTTCCTGTTGCAGGTAAAGACAGCTTTAACTCTTGTTGGGTAATAGTTGATAGATTCACAAAAATGTGCAAATTTATTCCAACCCACAAAGATGTATCCACCAAAGAATTAGCTTTCTTATGGTGGTCTTACATGTTTAATATTATTGGTTTTCCAAAAGCCATTATCTCTGATAGGGATCCAAAATTCACTTCTGAGTTTTGGACCTCTTTGATGGATATTTGTGGCTGTGAGTTAAAATTGTCTACAGCTCACCATCCTCAGACTGATGGTCTAGCTGAAAGAATGATTCAAACTCTGGAAGATATGATTAGAAGGTATTGTGCCTTTGGTTTAGAATATAAAGACAATGACAGATTTACTCATGATTGGGTCACTCTTTTGCCTGGTCTTGAATTTGCATATAATAGCACTGTTCATTCTGTCACTGAGAAAAAGCCTTTTGAGCTTTGGTTAGGTTATGTCCCAAACACTCCTGCTCAGATTCTCAATAATAAATTACCTAAGTTGGAACTACACCCTGGTGTAAAATCTTTTATGCAAATGCAACAGCTATGCAGAAAACATGCTCAGAGTTGTATTGATAAAGCATTTGAATATGAAAAGAAAAGATGGGATAAATCCCATAAAGAATACACATTTAACAAGGGTGATGAAGTGTTGATCTCTACTGTCCATTTCAATTTACAAGGTAACCACAAATTAAAAGATCCTTTTGTAGGACCATTTGTTGTTAAAAAAATGGTTGGTGATAATGCAGTAGAAGTTGTATTGTATTCTCCATATGATAGGAAACATCCTGTCTTTCCCATTTCTTTGCTTAAACCTTATACTTCCAACAGTGACTTATTTCCAAAAAGAAGAGGAAGACCTAAGAAGAACCCTCAGGAAGTCACAGAAACAGCAGAAATTGATAAAATTCTCAATGATAGAATTATCACTTCTGAAAGAGGTACTGAATATTTATTGAGATATAAGAACAAATCATCTGAACATGATGCATGGATACCTGGCAAAGAAATTTCAAATCTGCCTGCTCTGTTGAAAAAATACAAAAAGAAAAAATCTTAGCATTTTTTTTTTATTGTTTTTTTTAGAGTGAGGGAGTGTCAGCCAGGCTATTCCAGGAGTCCAGTAAATGATATATAAATTATAAAACCTTAAAGAGTGAGTAAGACTTGTATTTAATGAATATAACTTAATATTTTATTACATAATGAAATTATATAAGAATTTTATTATATACAAATGTTACATTAAATTTATTGGTTATATATATTTTTATATACAATTAAATTGAGCATAATATAATATATTCTACAAATAATGGCGCATTTTTATGTATTTAATAATTATAAATTTATATTTAATTAATTAAAAAACATATATTATAATTACAAGTGTAAATTTGATTTATAATATATTTAAATTAATTACTTAAATTTATATATTAACTAATACCTCTCATATGATACTAAACAATTATTAAGGACGCTTCTTTTGACCCTTAATTGTGTTAGAAAAAACAAATAAATTAATTTGGACTAAATTGAGATTAATTGCTTGTTTTGTTGCGTCAAATTATTTTTTGTTTCACTTAAAATGTCCTCTAATCAGAATGTACCATCTGTGGGGAATTATATTTCTCATAGTTCCTATGTTTCCAATCTTGTTTAGTTATTTACTATTGTCACTTACTGATTTGGGGATTAATGGCGGGGAAATTGGATTCTTAATTGGGCTTTTAATTAATTGTTTCATGTTTTTCTCTATATTGTTATGTTTCATTTACTCTTTTGATATATTTGTTTTATTCCTTTCTAATCATTGTATTTACTGATATAGTAGCGCTTCAGAGGACCCATTGCCTATAAAAGGGCCTTGGATAATCCCCTGTAGCCTTATCACTTATTATACACTCAACAATTTAAATACAATTTTTATATTACGTTTATATTCTTTTTATTAGTAATAAAATTCTAATTAAAATTTTATATAACAATTTAAAGGTTGCTTTAAGTCTGATAGTAATCATATTGGTTGCCGCGCAGAACTCTTACTTAAAAAAAAAATAATAATATTTTTAAAACCAATTTGTTGTCTCTTCTCAGCTCACTCATCGTTGTTTTCTCTAAATAAATTAAATAATTTTATTAAACTTTATTTCTTTTATTACCCATACTCCTTTCCTCCTTCTCCTCCTCTCATTCCTTCTTCTATTTTTCTCCTTCTTCTAGACGACCGGCCGACATTTTCTTTCCAAAGTTGTTAGAGTTGCTTAATTAATACTGTTATCTTAATTGTAAGATATATAATTTTTTTTGAATACATGATTTTTTGTTTCAAAAATTATATTATAAAGCTAAATCATTTATTTCATTTTATAAAGCTTCATTGTCAAAGACACAACTCCATTTTCTATTACTTAACAAATATATAAAATGTGATAGTAAAATTTTATGAATTTTCTTTTTGAGAGGGTCAAACTATATTGTCAAGATTTTAATCTAGAAATTCTTGTACTCTAAAACCAAATAATTTTCTCCCTTAAGTAAGCCATTTCAAAAATATGAGAATATAAACAAGAATATTGACTTATCTTATTTTTATTTTCTTTACTGAAATTTTTAGTTTAATCCCTTTTTTTATATGACATTAGTATAAAAACATGGTTAAATGCTTCTATATTATTAATTTTTATTATATATATATATATATATATGAAATATTTAGAAGGTCATCATTTTTTATTTACATGAATAAATGGCTCAATTATAATACCCAACACTTATTAATGTTTCCCAAACTCAATAACAAATTTCTCATATGAAATATTAGCTTCTAACATAAGAAGTTTATCTATAGATGATATTAAACATGTGATTTTACTTTTTAGATTCAGCTAAAATTAAACAAAAGGAGTAATCATGCATATGTGTATAAATGGTAACCATATGTTACTTAGAGGATTGTGAAATTCACTCATCAGAATGGTTTAAGTATTAAAATAAATTGAGGTCATTATTTTCTAGTATTTGAAACTAAGTAGGAAATTATTCTAAAAATATATTTTAATGTGTATCATGTTTAAAAAGTTGGAAATATGATTTTTGAAAATTGTGAGTTTCTTATGAGATACCAAGCTTTAGTTTACATTGTTTCAAATAGAATAGAATTTTAGTACTAGAAATTGAAAGCAATGTACCATTATCAGATTTTAACTGTGTTCTACTTTTAGAATGATTACATAACATTAAACATTATTTAAATCAAAAAGGTTTAAAAGATATTTAGAATTTTACAAAATTTCACCATTTATTAATCTTTGATTTGAAAACCAACTATGATGTACACTCACTAGAAATAAGAAATCCCAATTTTAACATAATTTATCAATCCAAAAATAATGAGTCAATTAACATAAAAATATATATTATTTCAAAACCAAATCTCTAGATTTAAAATATGATGCTTTAATGAAAAATTAATACAAAGCTTTAATGCAATGAACTCTCTAAAAAAATTCAAAAATAGAATATCAAAACAAGAAATTTCTGCAAAAAAAAACTACTAACTATTGTAGATAAAGCATAAAAATAAGTCATATTTTTTAAAAAAATGATCTAACAATATTTATTTTTGTTAAAAAAATCAAAACATTGTTAAGTTTTCTTGTTATAATAATGTTAAAATCCACTAAACATTATCTAAAGGTGGTAAAATATGTTAAAAATATGTTGAATTTTGTGAGCCAAAAATCAACAATTTTGTATCATTTCATGTTGTGCTATGACTTTATTCCACCCTTTTTATCTGATTCTTCCAGTATTACTTTGCTATGATCACTAGTTTTCAAGTTAAAATTTACAAATGTTCATTATACTTGATAATATGAAAAATAACTCAAACTTTTATACCTACAAAATAAGATTTTGTAACTCCTTCTTTCAATCAATATTTGAAGAAATTTTTAGTTTATTTGGGTAATGATTTTAAGAATAACAAAAAATTTGAAATTCACAAGGACTTATTTCCATGGACTATAATTATTTACTTGTGTAATTCATGAGCTACTTATCAATGATGTAAAACATCAGAAAAGTAATTTGTAGTTATAAATCTACAAATTATACTGTGTCTGGTATATATATCTTCAATAAATCTTTTAAACTTATCTTAACCTACATACCACACAATAGAAAATCATTATATTAAAAAAGGAAAAAATTCTACGATAATATCATAAAGAATGATAACCATGGATTGATATTCCATAAAAATGGTTAATAAAATTTTAAGATAACCTAAATCAGTATTCTTTCATCAAAATATATCCTTTTTGTCTTTGTAATTTATTCCAAACAAATTTTTTGAAAGTTGAATCTATATATCTAATGCCAAAACCACTATTAAGTTCCCTCTTAGAATTTTTAAGAAATTATATATATATATATATATAAATATATTATTTATCAAAAATTGAAATAAAGAATAAAAACATAATTTTATTTACCTTTAATTATATAAATATAGAGTATTTTCAGAATGCATTGTGGTTACTTGTGAAGGTTAGAAGATTTGAAGTTGGATTTATGAGTTTTTAGAAGGGCAAATATTGTAAAATTCTTTCATAAATATTTATTTCATAGTTTCAAATGTTGAAATCTACAAACTAATGGGATTTAAAATTATATTGAGATTTAAAATATGTTTTCTACTCAAGTAAAATAATATAAAATGATGATATCAAAATTGAAATTAAGTTTAAACTTTTGATATGCTCTATCTTCAATTTTATTGATAGTGCATCAAAAATTTAATAATATTTTTTTCCTTCATCACTTTTTACATAAAAGATAGTTTTATCATTTTATGCATTAAAGATTGCTTATATAAAGTTAAAATCTATGTCAACTGTTTATGACTATTAATCTATATAATAAATATTTTAGAAGAAACATCAGTTTATACTGACTTTGAAATTATTTAATTTAAAATAGTTTACAGGTAGATAATGAAGGGTGATTTCATTTTTGAATATGAATTAGAGAAGTCTTATTTTGTCAATTTTAATTCTTTTTGAGCTCAAATGTATCCACCACAACTTATGTAAGAATAAAAATTATTTTTATTGAAATTTACATGAGAAAGTATGCCTATTATTCAAAGTCAAACTTGCTCTAATGGTGTTTTTCAATCATTATTTCCATTCATAACAATAAAAAACATTTCAATTTGCTGATGTTTTAGTTTTTGATATCCCCAAGTTTATATCTCAGGTGTACTATTCACAAAATTATTAAAAATATAATTTTTGAAATACATGATAAACTTGAAAGTGAGGGGGCATTAAATTTTTAAAAATGAATTCTAAATTCAGGATGGATAGTATTTTTTCTATTTTCACAAATGAACAATTTTTTGTTTCAATTAATCCAGAAAGAAAATTTTGCTGTAAGCATATTATATTATATTTATTTTGATTTTAAATACTATATTTTCAAGATTTGTGTTTAATATTTCCTGTGAAAGTTAATGTTAATGTGAATTTTAAGTAAGCTTGAAGAAATTTTGTCAGCCAGGCTATTCCAGGAGTCCAGTAAATGATATGTAACTTATAAAACCTGAAAGAGTGGGTAAGAATGGTATTTAATGAATATAAATTATTATTTTATTGCATAATAAAATTATATAAGTATTTTATTATATACAAGTGTTATATTAATTTTATTGGTTATATAAATTTTTATATACATTTAAATTAAACATAATATAATATATTCTACAAATAATGGTGCATTTTTATGTTACTTAATAATTATAAATTTATATTTAATTAATTGAAAAAACATATATTATAATTATAAGCGTAAAATTGACTTATAATATATTTAAATTAATTATTTAAATTTATATATTAAATAACACCTTTCATATAATACTAAACAATAATTAATGACACTTCTTTTGACCCTTAATTATGTCAGGAAAACCAATTAAGTAATTTATACTAAATTGAGATTAATTACATGTTTTGTTGTGTCAAAGTATTTTTTTGTTCTACTTAAAATATCCTTAAATCAGACTGTACCATCTGTTTGGAATTATTTTTCTCATAGTTACTATGTTCCAATCTTGTTTAGTTATTCACTATTTTTACTTACTGATTTGGGAATTAATAGCGGGAAAATTGGATTCTTAATTGGGGTTTTAATTATTTGTTTCATGTTTTTCTCTACATTGTTATGTTTCATTTACTCTTTGATATATTTGTTTTATTCTATTCTAACTATTGTATTTACAAACATAGTGGCGCTTCAGAGGACCCATTGCCTATAAAAGGGCCTTGGATAATCCCCTGTAGCATCATCACTTATTATACACTCCACAAATTAAATACTATTTTACTACATTTATATTTTTTTTTATTAGTAATACAATTCTAATTAAAATTCTATATAACAATTTAAAGGTTGCTTTAAGTCTGATAGTAATTAAAAGTGTTTTCCGCACAGAACCCTTACATTAAATAGTATTATTATTAATAAATTCTAAGTTTTTGTCATCTCTCAAAGTTGCTCGCCGTTGGTTCCCTCTTAAATAAATAAAATATTTTATTGTAATTTATTACTTTTATTTTTCCCTTGTCCTCCTCCTTCTCTCCTTTTTTTCTCCTCTTTTTCTTACCTTCTCCTAGACGACTGACCGACAAATTTAATCAATAGGCATATTGGATATTTAAAATAATATTTTGCTACAATCTTGAATCATCCTGGGCTAAAAAATATCCCAAATAAGGTTTTTGTGGGTCAATTTGGATTTAAGTAGGACTAAGTGAGGTTTAATAAAGGACAGATAAAAGGCTAAATTCATTACTAGTGACTTTTTTCTCAAAATAGTTATAAAATATGTATCATTCTGGAATCAAGCTTCAATAAAGTTGAATAGAAACAGAGATAATTTTTAGCAGCACATCACCATATTTACAAAGGTGTAAAATACCTCAAATATTACTCATAATATAGGAAGGCAAGGAATCTACAAAATTCACATTTGAAACGAGGATTTATATTTTGAATTTGAAATTGAGAAATGGAATATTATTTTCCAATTTAAATATCTATTAGTCATTTTACCAAAAGTTTTCAGTAATCAGATTGAATTTTGATGATATTTTGTTGTAGATTAATCATTTTGATGAGCCATTTACTCAAAATTACTGGTTTTGGTTCTAATATTCCACGTGAAACTCATTACGAATCTTTTTGAAAGTGAATAGTTGACATATTGGATATGCAAAAGCTCATGTTAGATCAAAGTGAGATCAAAGGGAGTTCAACTCATGATCAAATTAGGATTTTTCAAGATCAAACGGTGATCAATGTAGGTTCATCTTGAGCTCAATTTGTGACAAATCTCTGACCAAATGTAAGGCCAAAAAATTTCCTACATGGTGATGATGTGTGCATAATTCAGGCATAGATTTGTGGCTCAACGGAGTTCAAGCAAGGGGTATTGCTAGCAATACCCCCCATTTTTTCTGTGTTGTATCTATCCTTTATTATTATTATTCATTACTCCAATCTTCTAGATCTCCCGGCTAATATTTTTGGTGATTGTTATTTTGATGGAGTTCCTTCTTTTTTATTTATTTATTTATTTTATCTCTTATTTTTTACTAAATTCTTTTCTTTTATTTGGCTTGTGTTGTTGTAATGATCAAATTAGATGCAACAGATTGGAGATGAAGAGTTAAATTTAGATTAATATTTTTGACTGTTTTGAATTTATTTTTTGGTGATTGTTATTTTGAACTAGTTTCTTCTTCATCTTCTTTTTATTTATTTATTCATTTTATTTCTCATTTTAATCAATTTTTTTCTCTTTTATTTGGCATGTGTTGTTGTAATGATGAACTTAGATGCAACAGATAGATGTTGATGAGTTAAATTTAGATTAATGTTTTAGATTGTTTTGTATTCCTTTTTTTTTTGGTGATTTTTATTTTGAAGTGGTTCCTTCTTTTTTATTTTTATTATTATTTTTTTTACATGTGTTTCTTTAAAGATGTAATTGGATGCAACAGATAGGTGATGATGAGTTAAATTTAGATTATTGTTTTTACTGTTGTGTATTTTTTTTGGTGATTGTTTTTTTATGGGTTTCCTTCATATATATATATATATATATATATATTTAGTGATGGTTATTTTGACAGGGTTCCTTTTTCTTTTCTTTTTTTTTTACTTATTTTTTTTACTTAATTTTTTTATTTTTATTTTTATTTTTATTTTTATTTTTATTTTTATTTTTATTTTTATTTTTATTTTTATTTTTATTTTTATTTTTATTTTTATTTTTATTTTTATTTTTATTTTTATTTTTATTTTTATTTTTATTTTTATTTTTATTTTTATTTTTATTTTTATTTTTATTTTTATTTTTATTTTTATTTTTATTTTTATTTTTATTTTTATTTTTATTTTTATTTTTATTTTTATTTTTATTTTTATTTTTATTTTTATTTTTATTTTTATTTTTATTTTTATTTTTATTTTTATTTTTATTTTTATTTTTATTTTTATTTTTATTTTTATTTTTATTTTTATTTTTATTTTTATTTTTATTTTTATTTTTATTTTTATTTTTATTTTTATTTTTATTTTTATTTTTATTTTTATTTTTATTTTTATTTTTATTTTTATTTTTATTTTTATTTTTATTTTTATTTTTATTTTTATTTTTATTTTTATTTTTATTTTTATTTTTATTTTTATTTTTATTTTTATTTTTATTTTTATTTTTATTTTTATTTTTATTTTTATTTTTATTTTTATTTTTATTTTTATTTTTATTTTTATTTTTATTTTTATTTTTATTTTTATTTTTATTTTTATTTTTATTTTTATTTTTATTTTTATTTTTATTTTTATTTTTATTTTTATTTTTATTTTTATTTTTATTTTTATTTTTATTTTTATTTTTATTTTTATTTTTATTTTTATTTTTATTTTTATTTTTATTTTTATTTTTATTTTTATTTTTATTTTTATTTTTATTTTTTTTTTTATTTTTATTTTTATTTTTATTTTTATTTTTATTTTTATTTTTATTTTTATTTTTATTTTTATTTTTATTTTTATTTTTATTTTTATTTTTATTTTTATTTTTATTTTTATTTTTATTTTTATTTTTATTTTTATTTTTATTTTTATTTTTATTTTTATTTTTATTTTTATTTTTATTTTTATTTTTATTTTTATTTTTATTTTTAATTTTAATTTTAATTTTAATTTTAATTTTAATTTTAATTTTAATTTTAATTTTAATTTTAATTTTAATTTTAATTTTAATTTTAATTTTAATTTTAATTTTAATTTTAATTTTAATTTTTATTTATGAGCCGATCCCCTGATACCTTACCCACATCCAAGAGGGAAAAAAAAGGAGAATATTTAGGCAAGTCATTTTCTGTACTTCTGACTAACCTTTTAGTAACCTGGTTATGATTCTGGGAAGGCTGAAACTCACCTTTTTACAAATTTTTAGTGCTATATACAGTTCTGATGCATAACATAAGTAAAGAAGTTTATCTCAGTTCTTCTAGATTGACCAAGATCAAATTTTTTTATTTCAGTTCTTAATAAAAGTTCTGATAAATTGTTTTATTAATTTTTATATAATTTTTGGCCAGTTTAAAACATTTTTATGTTGATTATTAAAAACTTCTGAGGTTCCAAAAATTTTTAGATTTTTTCAACACTTTTTCTTACAAATATGATCTGGTTCAAATTTCCACACATAATTTACTTCAACCCACTTCCACATAATGAAATATTGAAATATGTAGAAAATAACACATAATTAGTACATAATAAAAATTATTTCACAAATTTTATGAAAAAAATTCTTATTTTTCATCTAAATTTTATATCCATAATTCATGAATAATGAAAGTAAATATTTGCCAGATTCCATAAGCATATTAAAATAATTTTTTAAATTCATGTCATTTTTAATATTAATTTTTATCAAGAGAGGATTATTTCTTTCCTAATCTTTGACACCCATTTTTTTTTTGACCTCAGGTAAATTAATCACCAAAAATCTACCCCCCTGGGTTCTAAAATCTTCTTTCACCCACTCTGTTTCCCCCACTTATCATTATAACAAAAAACCTATGAATACATTAATTTTTTCCTACTATTTAATCTTATATATCCACCATTCTATACATTTAACCATTATCCCCTAGTGTTTCCTCTCCCAGTTTCCTAAATCCGACATGTCCCCATTTTTTCACTGTCTTGAATTACCTGTTCTACCCCCCAAATCCTATATTTTCTGTTTGAATTACCCCCTACTTCTCTACAATCCCTCAATTGCCACCTCAAAATTTGTTCTTTTCACCACCAGGATCCCTGTTGCATCTCTATGTTTTATATTTTTTTCCATAAGCCATTCCCACTTCCCCCCCATGTCCATCCTTCAGCTCACCAACTTACACTCTTACACCCCTACATTGCATGGGAAAAGTTCTTCTGAAACAATTTTTTTCATGGGGCCTCATTTCTTATATAACCCCTCTAAATTTTCTCTAACTTACTCATTTACAGCCCCAAGTCACATGCAGAAAAGTGGTTCAGAAACACTTTGTGGCACTTGATCTCAATATTTTCCCTCCCCTTCAATCAAAAAATTGACTGGGTGCCTTGAAACCCCAAGTCACGTTCAGGAAAGTGTTGCAGTGATACTTCCTTGCACATGACCTCAGTATTTTCATTGCACTTTCTGATACTCTTTCACTTATTCCCTTGGAAAACTGAATAACATATAATTTAGTGTTTATAAATTTTTTTTTTCATTAAAATGGAGTATTTAAGGGACTAAATAAGAGAGTAGGGAGAAGGGAAAGTTATCGGGTGGATGAAGTGGCTAGTAGATACAATGAATAGTCTTGGAGGAAGAAAGAGACAATGAGTGCAGGTATAAAAAAAACTAAAAAGAGGGCTTGTAGAGGAAAAAATTGGAAAACTGTGGAAGAAGGAGGGGGTTCAAGAGGTGAAACAAAGTGTGTATTTAAATGAGATTTAACACCCCAGTGAGTAACTCAAGCGCCATCAGGAGGGCCCCTGAAGGGGTGAAAGCAGGGATTCAAAAGGGAAAAAAGTAAGATAAAGAGGATCTGTAAATGGAATTATAAAGGTAATTTTTCCTCCTTAATTTTAAGTGAAATATTAAAGGCCTTATCTAAAAATTTTAACTGCAGACCACCTAATATAAAAATTAATTTTAATTTTTAATTTTCTTTTAAAAATAAATTGTTCTCCCAGTATATATATAAAGACAAGCCTATCATTTAATCAAAATTTAAATTAGCTGTCAAAATATTTAATAAAAAAAATATGGACTTCAATTTCTATGATTCATCACCTCATATTCAATTTTTTTTCCATCATCCTAAAAGTAAAAAAAATGGAGGTGATGAATTATCACCAGTAACTTGTTAAAAAAACTAAGTAGTGTAAATATTTGATTGGATCCAAAAAAATGTGATACATCAACCACACCAAAAGGTTTTAACTGATGACTCATGTAGAAGTAATAGTAGAACTTGTGAATTATGATAAGGAAATATTATTGAGTAAAGTAAATTTGAGTTGAAAAAGAGAATTAAAGGAAAAAAAGAAAATAAATCTGGCAAAAAATTGGTGATTACCATCTGAAGAACTCCAAACTATGGTCAAAAAATTTGAATAAATCAATTTTTTACAATTAAATTCTCAAAATAGCTTGTAATATTAACTTAACAAAGGATATTGGCATCAAAAGCATGTTTCATACTGAAGTTTAGTAAAGAATTAAAAATTTGAGATGAAAAAACAAGAAAAAAAAGTGTAAATGGCTAATGATATCTATTAACTTACAAAAATCTTCTTGAAATATTCCATGAAATTTAAAGAATTCAATGTGCTACAAGATTGTAGTTTTTTCCTCTGTTTTTTTCAGAATAATTTGAAAAAAAAAACTTTTCTGAATTATCCAGTGGCTAAGTAAGTTTATTTTCCTCATTTTTCAAAAATTAACAACTTATATGGCTCTTCTGAAAAAAAATGATATTTCAGGTCACAGGAATTTCTTTTTGTATAATTTGACTTAGAATAGAGATTAAATCATGAAGAAAAACTATATTTTTTAAAAAAAAATTACTTTTTGGGGATATCAAAGCTTTCTTTTTTTTGCCTATCTCTGCAATAGCAGATATAACTGGAGTATAGTTGCAGAAAATATATGAATATATATTTATAAATTAAAAATTTATTATCAGAACTATAATTTTTTTACAGATCCTCATGTGCCCAATAAATACATATTCAATAATTAATTTAAAATATAATGAATTTGCATCATAAAAACATTTTGAATACACACCACACAATATGGGGGGATGACTTGCAAGATAGTCGGCAACTTTGAACCCTAATTCATATCAAATATGAGCCCACATTGAGATAGTGATGAAAAAACAAAGAAAAAAGATTGAAATTTTGGTGAACTCAATCTGAATATAAATTGAACATTTAATGAAACATAGTTAATAATACTTTAAAGAAATCCTGCAGTATGAAGAATAATATTTGTATAGAAATGTGAATTAGGTGCAGACCAAACCCAAATTATGCTGAGAAAGACATATTTTTTAAAATACTTAAGAAGTTTATTTGCACAGTTTCAAAGAAACACCAAATTATAGAGTTAATAAGAAACCATCTGAATTAATTATATAATTTTCTTTAGCCAACAATTCATGGAGAAACTATAATATATAATATATGAACTTGTTCAAAAAAAATATTTTTTGCATTGATATTATTTATTGTAATCTTTTCAATAATTCAAAAAATTATGTACTAATTGTGTGATTAGATAGTATTGAATCTTTTAAATCATTAAAATATTCAAAAAAGGCTCAAAAATAATAAATATGATGTTAAAAAGACTTTAATTAGACATATAATTTTAAAAATTAATATACATACCCTATTTTAATAGTAAATAAAAAACCATTTTCATACTAATATTTATTAAAATTTATGTCCCTTCATCTTCTAAATTTCAAAATATTAAAATGTAGATTTTTATTTGATTTAAGTAAATGAAGAAACAATAAGTATATGACTTGTGGGTTTATAGGAGTCAGGTAATTACTGTTCCTTTCTTCGTAAAATATTTTGTATATTTGATGTCTTTGGATATTTATTTTGTATCACTATCTTCTCTCACCATCTTTGTGTACTCCCTCTCAAGAATATCACAATCCTTCCCCTTCAATAGCTTCCTTTTTCCTCTCCTCTCATCTTTCTTCCCACCCTTTACACTCCCCGCTTCATTTGTTTCCATCCCTTTCCACCTTCTTCTCTCGCTCTCCATCCCTCTCCACTTCTATTAATCCAGTATTATTTTCTCCCCACTCCTCCCTAGCACTTTATTTCTATAGATAAAAATAGGGACTGGATCTAAAGGGTGTGAGATGGGGTTTAAAGGTTGGGGAAGCCAGGTAAAGGGGAGAAATGGGGTGTTAAGTTAAAAGGTCTAGAAGGGTTTGGGAGGCTAGCAAGAGGGGTGAAGAAGGTTATGTGGTGTAGAAAAAAGTTTAGGCAAGAGTTTTAAGGGCAGACAAAGAGTTTCCAAAGATTTTTTAGTGTAGAACAGGGTTTGGGAGGAGCAGGGAGGGCATAAAAGAGTGTGTTTATTTCATTGAAAGGGGTGGAGAATGGTAGAAAATATGTGTGAAAAATGGAAGATGGACTCTGTTCTTTGGATGAAGAACAGAGTACACTGAAATAAAATTTTACTTAAAATATGAAATATCCAAGGTACCAAAATCAAATCTGAGGTAGCTTTAGACATACATCAGGATTTTAAACAGAATAAAACAGCTCTTTATTAATGCTATCATGTAAAGAATTTTTGAATTATGTTTTATGAATTTTTATCAATGCTCACTTATTCAACATAAAGATGTATTGATTATTATTTATATATATATTAAAATATAAAGATTTAGAAGCAATAGAATAAAAGAAAACCCCATATAATAGTAGTATAATTCTTCTTTAAAACAATTCTATGTAATGAGGTTTATAATTATATATATATTGAAAAAAATGTATTTTAGAAAATAATTTGAAAGAAAAATTACTTGATTGATGCTTTACCCACTTTCATAGGCCTCATCAGGTTAACTTACATAGTTTTGAATTTACATGTGAGTGCTTCTGGTGAGATGAAAAAAATCTTTTTCATGAATCATGAGCTTCAAATGAGAATTTAACTAAAGATCTATCAATATAATTAAAATTATATCTTAATTTCTTAATTACTGATAACTTTATATACATTAATAAATACATATAATAAATAAACACTCATATAAATAACACTTATAATATTTATTAGTATGTATATTATTATTAGGGGGTATCAATGTTGAGCAATCTGCAATTAAATTAATTGCGGATAAAAATAATTATACCCCAATTATCTTATGCAATTATTTTTGCTAATAATTGGTTTATTAGACCTTTTAAATGTCAACTTTCACCTCCATCTGACATTTTTGACCTCAATTTTTCATAACCACATCTTGAACAACTTTCTGGATGTGCCAGCCTCCCTAACTTTCTGTGCACTCTCATCCTGTCTAATCATTTCCGTTCAAAAACCCACCCCATCTCATCTGTTTTTTTCTCCTCATTTTCATCTTCAAATATCTCAACATGCCCTGTAATCATAGATCTTCTCAAAGGCAGCGTTCATCCAGTTGTTTTTAAAATCCCATTACTCCCTCTTTCCCCTACTCAGCTGAGAAATCAAATACTGTTCAACTAAAAAAAGATAATAATCTCATCCTTATCAACTGGCTAAAAATAAAAACTAATTATGATTCTTGTTTTGGTACTGAGAATGCAACTAAAGTAGGATGGCCCCCTGCATCAAAAGTCAATGGCTATTTTCTAATGGCCAATGAATTACAAGATAAGACAAAGGGAAGGATTGATCTTTTGCCTAAACAGATGTCTGAATGTTTCAAGCATTACTGATCCAAATACAAGAAGGCAAAGACTCTTTCATTTTCTACTGGTTTTGGTATTACCAACATTGATATCAGTAAGGGCATAAAATCCATAGATGATAAAATTGTTTCTCTATGTCCATACTTTAAATAGATGGATGCTATTTTTTGAGAGAAAGCTGATGTTAATCCTGCCAACATGTTGGATGGTGAAGATTCTATCTCCAAACATGATGTTGAAAGAAATATTTTCCCATCCTCTTCCTCCACTCAAGCCTCCCCTGTTCTAAATTCAACAAATCTAGATAGCTTTCCAATGGATCCTTATGGTGATAAAACTAATGTGATCCCACTCCAGTAAGTTTTTTTTCTTGTCTAGCTGTTTTATTTTTTTTATTTCTAAAAAGGCTAATGAACAAACCCATGATCCTCATACAAGTGAGTCTGAAGCTAGCATCAATGATGAAGAAGAAAATTTTACCTCCAAAAAAATCAAAGAACATCTACTAATTTGGATTTAAACAGTCATAGAAAGTGAAACAGAGATAGATTTTCCCAAACCCCTTTTTCTTCCATTGATGATTTTCTGGAGAAAAGTTGTGGTCTCCCAACATTGGAAGGGCCCTTTGTTGGTCTATTTGACGTTGTTTTAATATGTCTTAAATAGCTTTGTTTAATAATTGGGTGTTTTTTTTGATTTATTCAGCAAATACTGGGACTGCGGGGATTTGGGTACTGCCACTGGATAGCCCCAGTTTTTCTTTATATTTTATGTCTTGTTGACATTTTTCAGATTTTAAGTATTAAAGGGATTATTTCTCATTTTTCATTTAAAAAGATAGCTGTTTAATTTTGTTTTTCCTGTTTTAAAGGCTAACCTTAAGTCTTAGGGTTAAGTGCTTAGTACCATTAGAATGAGCTAATTTTTCTCTACATTTTATGTCTCAATGTTGTTATAGCCTAATTATGTGTTTTAAAGGTTTTAGTAGTTGTAGTAAATTTTTCTAAGTATTTTAGGTTTTTTGGAGGTTTTTGGTGGTTTTCTGGCCTCAGGGTGGTCTGGCCGCCTCAGGCGGGCCTCCTGACATAAGGCAGACCACCTGCCTTGGTGCTAGAAGGCTGGGAAGCGTTTCTAGAGGGGTTTTATGCAATTTGGTGCTCAAAAATGCCAAATTTGTTGGTGTGCATGGGCTTTTAAATAGTGATCTGTGTGTACATGGTGAATAAGACAGTTTGGGGCAACATTAATTATCATACAACTATCTGGAGGTGATATACTTGTTTCTCATTCAGTTTTCACTGTTTTTTGGCCACAATTGGCTGTTTTTGTTGCAAGATGAGTTTTTATTTAAACTTAACTTGGAATCTGGTTTCTCTAGTATAATCTTTCAAGCTATATCAAGTATTATTGCTTTCTCTGGTGTGGATTTGCAACCTACATCAAGTATCATTGCTTTCTCTGGTGTGGACATTGCTCTACATTTCAGTTCTTTGGTTGGCAGTCTGTCTGGAGACTACTTTCTTGGCTGATCAGGCAGTCAAGTGTGTTGGAAAAGGGGCTTTAGAAAACAGGAACCAACTTACTGTACCAGGTAAATCTCACTTTATTTTTCTAAAGGGACAGGGGATTTTCTCTCTGCGTTTTCTCCAACTCCCTTGGTCAAGGCCTATAGCTAGTACTATAGGATTGTCTACATTTCTAGAGCCCAAAGTGGGGTAAACCTTCTAGTTCTTTGGAATATCTGTTGTCTTTGAATGGCTTCTGGTTCTTCTATTCCTGTGGTGACTGTCAGTGGGGGGGAAGGTCCTCCTGCTGTGATGGTTAGGGAGTGTGCTAGGATTAAAACCTGGGATCGTAACAAGTTTAATGGTAAAGATGTGAATTTGTTTCTGGGAAAGTATGAAACTGCTGCTGGTGTGGATGGTGCTTCTTACCTGGACATGGTGAAGAAGATTATTTTCTTCATTGTGATAGGGAAGTGGAGAAGGAGGTTGTGGCCATGTCTGGCTACAAGAAGAGGGACTGGAAGTTATTTTGTAGGGAGATGGTGGACAGATGGGGTGTCAAGTTCACTATGGTGGATATGAACAAGGTTGTCAGTGAATGGCAGCTATATGGTGGTGTTGGTAACTTTCACAGTTACAGGAAGTTTCTGCTACAGTGTGATCCTGTGGTGGAATATTTGGTGGAAGTGGAGAAGCTGGTACATGAAAATGCTGCCAAGGATGATTTTTGGTCTGCCTTGGCTAGAGATGTCAGGAAAGATGTTTTGAAGGAGCTGTCATGGAAGGAATTGATGAAGACTCTATCCAATGGGTATCAGAAGTTTCCTGCCTTGGACAAGGTGAAGGAGGCTGTGGAAGCCCATTTGAAGTTATTGGCTGTAGACACCTATCAGGAGGGGTGTGCCAAATATGTCAGCAGAGTCAGTGAGGCTTTGGCTGAAGAGGAGAATAGAGTGAAGAAGGAAGAGAAGAATATGGTGGAGGTTCCCAAAGAGGAGAGGGAACCAGTGGTGGAGCATTTGGCTGATCTGAAAAAACAGCTACATATTTTTGTTCAGGAGACTAAGAAGGCCAATAAGGCTCCTTCTCAGCCTAGATATTTTGATAGGAGGGCTGGTAGGAGTGATCCTTGGGTCAGCTCTTATTGAAGCAGGAGGGGGCACAAGTCCAATGATTTTTGGGCTCTGAACAGAGATGTGTCAGAGGGAAAGGTGGAGTTTGATGGAAGGGTGTTCAAGCTCCCTGATGGTTCATTTGTGAAGCCCAGTGAGGGACAGGCACTTGTTGATTTGGTCAGGAGATGGATTGGTCTCAATCAGAGGAGGCCAAGGTTTGAGGAGATTCATGATCAGGGGAAGTCTTCTGGTAAGGAAGATTATGATTTCAAGGGAAAAAGGAAAGAGGTTAATAAAGTCTCTTTTTCTACTTCCTTTGGTTTATTGGAGTTGTATTCATGTGGTGGACAGTCAAGTGGTGTCAGCCTGTATATCCCCAGGACTGAGTAAAAAGTATTTATAAGTTATGTTAAACACATGAACTAAACATGGGAACAATAAATGAGAGTACACAAACAGTATACATAAGTAAAATTATGATAATACACAAAAAATGCAATTATAACACCATATATACACGCATATATCCAACTTTTATAAGTCTTAAGTACTTAATATTAAGTTGGAATATGTTAGGGTAACCTTAAGAACCTTAATTATAAGGCTACATAATTTTTAAGTACACTTAAAGCTGTTATTTTCACTGTTTTATGCAAAAAACAAGAAATGCACTTTATTTCACTTAAAAGTTGATTATATGCGCTATAAATTTAAGAATATTAAAAATGGGCTTTGAAAGTTCAATTCGTCTCATTTAGGACTATTGATTTGGCTACTTAAATGCATAAAAATAATACTTTTCAAATTTGGTGTTTTTTATGCCAGAAATGGCTTCTGTGTACTGGCCACATACTGCCTGCATTTTTCCTGTGTGAATAGCTTCATTTTTAGCAAAGTTAGCTTTTTCATACTATAATTACCCCACATTCTACGCCCACTTTGGGGAAACACACTAAAATAGGAAAGAGGCGCTTATTTAGTGTCCTAGCTTAATTAATAATGCATTGACCCTGTTTATATGCACTAATTTCATTAATAACCTCACTCTTGGTGTCTTATTTCATCACCATGCTTAAATTTGCCTAAATTTAGTCAAGGATTTACCCGTGCAAGCGCCTGCCAAGGACTGCATGTAGTTACCCCACATCTCATGCTCTTTTTTGAGTTTTTGGGTGGTTTCTCAGTCAATATTGGTCATTTTTGAATGGGAATTTCACGTGGTATAATGTCAGGATTAGCCCCATAATTTCTAAAGTGAATCCCACTTATTATTAAGCTATTATTAACCTTAAAAATTCCCTTTTTAGTCTTTTATATTATTGTTTAATACGCATATACTCTCTTTTTATCTAATTCTTTAATTTTAATGGATTTTCCTTATTATTACAGGATTTTGACAGGTGTTACTCTTCTAATCATGTCATGGGTCACTGGGGATGTTGATGGGAATATCTATTAGTTGGTTTGAGGCGTCATTAAGTGTGTATTGGAGTGGTACATCAAGGGATTCATTAGGGAACTCAGTGTGTATAAAAGGAGGATGTTTTTGGGTCTTGTTTCTACATTCTTTATCATTACAATTTACACCATATAACCAAATCAATTACAAAACACATCAATTAATACTTTTATAAGTCTTTTTAGTAGTATCTGAATTATTAAACTCTATTTTTCTACCAACTAAAAATATTGTAAGCCATATATAAAAATAGTGAGAATTATACTACTGAGACCTTTATTTTGAATTATATTTTACTATTTGTTGGATCTACACTACAGTATTCATATAGGACCATATAAATCTTCTAGACAAAGACTTTTCAAGCTAGTTCTCGTCCTTTTAGTTGATCTTAGCCTGACAAGTGGTGAATGCTTGGCTGGTGTTTATGATGTAGAAGCTGGAAAGGTGGGAAGGCCTAAGAGTAGTTCTCAGGCCCAACCAAGCCTAAGGCTTCAAAGGTGTATCCTTAGCTGAGTACAGCTAGGAGGAGGTACAGCAAAGAGGAGCTGTACAAGATGCAGAAGGGGATTTATGATATGGGCCCCCCTAGTTTTGGTGCATTGGACATGAATGAATGCCAATGCCTATGGATGTTGATTCTGACTCTGAGGAGGATGTCCCTTTGGCTTCATTGCCAAAGCCTTCTGGAATTAGAGGTTCTGGTGAGGGATCTGGTTTGATTCCTGTTGATGGTAAATCTGTTGGTGGTTCTGGTCCTCAAGAATATTCTAGGATCAAGGTAGTGAAGCCAAGGGCTCACTTTGAGAGGCCAGTAGTTTCTGGACAATCTAATGTTATGGATTCTGTTCTGGAAAGGATGAATCATGGTCAGGTTTCCCTTTCTTATGGGAAATTGTATGCTATCAGTCCTGGATTGGCTGATAGACAAAAAAGTTGTTGACAAGGAGAAGGGTTTCTTCTGTGGAGGTGGAATACATTTGTGATTCTTCTAAGAGGTTTAGTGAGGCGTTGGATACTCATTTTTCTGCACCTCTGGGTTATGTCAATGTCACTCTGAATGGCAGGGAGGCTAGGGCATTGGTCAATTCAGGTTCTCAGATTAACCTGATTTCTTTATTTGAGGCTACTCATCTGGGCCTCCCCATCAAGACAGGAATTGGTAGGAAATTAAGAGGGATTAGCAGCCATGTCACTGAGTTGATTGGGACAGCCAAATTTGTAAATCTGGATGTCCGTGGAGCCTCTGGAAAGATTGATTTTTAAATTTCTAAAGTTACTGTGAAAGATGTTTTGGGTGGACCATTCTTGATGGATTTTCAAGCAAGAATCCGTTGTCAGTTTGACATAGGATTCAGTTTGGAGTTGACCGGTGAAGATGAGAGAAGGCTTCAAATGAGGCTATAATCTCCTGAAGATGATGGTTGGGAGACAAGGTCTGGCTTGTCTTCAATGTGCCAGTGCATGGATTGTTACAGGAGAAGAAAAGAAGTGGGTGCCGCCTCTGGTTTTTTGGAGTGTGACTCAGGCTCTAGTGAGAGTCTGTCTTTTTTAGAGTAATGAGGGCTTATCACCCTAGTGCTACAACCTCTCCCCAAGATGAGGAAATCCCAGGTTGTAGTAGGTCAGCTCCCTTGGAGATATACCAAGTGTATTTTCAACTTTCTTTTTTTAATGTTTCTCATCTCTGAAAGTATTCTTCATTTTTTTTATCAAGTATCTGTTCTCTCTCAAGATTTTCAATTATTTATAATTCAAGTTCAAAAAAGAAGATTTGATATATATCTTTATTGATAGATATGTGGAAAAGCTGTGGGGTGGTGAGATTGGGGTCTAAAAGTAAGTACTCCCAATTGTGCACCACTAGGGTTTCTTCTATGCCTTTCCAAAACATTATTTTTGCACGTCTGTGATCATTGGGGAGACCCCTGGTTATTTTTGTAGGATGGAAGAAAACTCAAGAAAAGAAAAGAAAAATTTCAAGATAACTGAAGAAAAACAAGAGAAAAATCTGAAGATAATAAAAAAAGAAGAAAAGAACTTTTTTTGTGAAGATCAGCAAGATCAATTTTTCGGTCTCCAGCATGAGGTTAAACTGCATGAGCTTTTGAAGAAAGAAGATCATCAAATCAATTTTTGGGCCTCCAGCATGACATTAAACTGCATAAAATTTTGAAAAAAGAAGATCAGAAAGATCAATTTTTTAGCCTCTGGCATGAGGATAAACTGCAAAATTTTAGAAGAAGTGATTCAGAAGAGGAATCTAGATATGAAGATTTGGAAGTTTGAAGCGAGGATGAAGATGTGGAATTGCAGAAAAGTTGTGGAGTGGTGAGATTGGGGTCTAAAAGTAAGTCCTCCCAATTGTGCACTGCTAAAGTTTCTTCTATACCTTTCAAAAACATTACCTTGGCCACACATGTGAGAAATGGGAAAACCCTTGGTATTTTTTCCAGGTCTGGTGGTGAAGATGTCCTGAAGATCCCTCAAGTTGAAGGCAGAGCTGCAAAGTATAAGAAGGTAGTGCAGAAGATTAGGCCTGTCAATGACCCTATGCCTGTTGGTTTGAATCCTCCTTTGAAGAGACCTCCTTTATCAAGAGATCCATACAGTACTCCTCTGGTGAAGAATCCTCCTGATTTTGTGGAAACCGCTTGGGTGACTGTGGAAAGGTTTAAAGTTGTTACTTTTGGTCCTGATGGATGATTGTCTGATGAGAAGAAGAAGTTGTTTTTGCACATTATTGTGCTCAGGGAGAAAGAAGTGGCATTTGTTGAAGAGGAAAGGGGTGTGTGAAACACTCTTATGGGGAACCTTACTTGATTCCTGTGGTTTGTCACAAACCTTTCCAAATAAAACCTATTCCAATTCCAGCTGCTATTAGGGATAATTTTATAGAGTTTTTTAGGGAAAGAGTCAGGACTGGTTTATACAAACAATTGACATCTAGTTACTCAAGTCCAGTGTTCTGTGTAAAGAAGCAGAATGGGAAGCTGAGGGTGGTGCATGATCTTAGGGCCTTGAATAGAGTCACCATCAACAATGCAGGAATATGTCCAAGTGCGGAAGACTTTGTAGAAGCTTTTTCTAGAAGGGTGTGTTATGGTTTGGGTGATATTATGGGTGGTTATGATGAAAGGTAACCTCACACCAATTCATGGCCACTTAAAACATTTGAGACTCCTCTGGGAAGATTTCAGCTCACTAAGTTGCCTCAAGGAGCAACTAATTAAGTAGCAGTATATCAAGAACAAATGGCTTGTATTTTACAGGATGAGGTTCCTACTCATGCTGGTATTTTTATTGATGATGGTGGAATCAAAGGACCCTCTCCTGATTATGGAAATGTGGTGCTGAATCTGAACCCTGGTATATTGGGATTTGTTTGGGAATATGCAATTACTCTAGAGAGAGTATTGTTTATGATTAAAGAGGCTGGTTTGACTGTCTCTGGGTCAAAGTCTTGTTGTTTTTTTCCTGCTCTGAAAATTCTGGGTCATGTTGTATGTAAGGAGGGAAGGATTATGGAAAAGAAGAAGTTCAATAAAACTCAGTCATGGCCAAGGCCCAAAAATACTACTGAATTTAGGGGATTTTTGGGGGTTTGTGTGTACATCAGGATTTTTATTAAAGATTTTTCTTTTTTGGCTTCACCTTTTAGAAGGTTGATCAGGAAAGATATGGAGTGGGAATGGACTGAAGAGTGTGAAGAGGCCTTTCAGAAGTTTAAAAAGGTGGTGGGTGAAGATATTATTCTTCACAAGTTGGATTATGGTGTTGGTGCTGGAAAAATTTATCTGGCAGTGGACTCAGGTTATATTACGGCAAGTGCTGTGTTGTCTCAGAAAGATTAAACTGGGAGGGTCAGGCTAGTAAGGTATGAGTCTGTGGTATTTAATGAAGTTGGATCCAGATATTCTCAACCTAAGTTGGAATTGTGTGGTGTAGCAAAAATTTTGAAGAAGCTGCAAACTGTTTTGTGGGGGCAGCATTTTGAGATGCAGGTGGATTCAAAATCTCTTGTTCAAATGATCAATACATCTAGTCTTCCAAATGCTCCAATGACTAGGTGGGTGGAATTTATTCAGCATTTCTCTTTTGACCTGGTACACAAACCTGGAAAAACATTTACAATTCCAGATGGATAATCAAGGAGAAAACCCACAGATGAAGATTCAGACTCTGAAGAATTTGATGAAGATGTCCCAGTGGTTAGATCCAGCACAAAGGGTGCTGAAGATTTTTCTTTTCTCCTTCATGAGGCTAAACTGGTTGATCATTTTTTCTTCCCCCATGAGGCTAGACTGGATGATTGTTCTTTCCTCCCCCATGAGACTAAACTGTATGATCATTCTTTCCTCCCCCATGAGGATACACTAGATGATCGTTCTTTCCTCCCCCATGAGGCTAAACTGGAAGATTGTTCTCTCCTCCACCAAGAGGGTAAACTGGCTGGTTCTGATCTTGATTCTGGTGATAAGGATTTTTTTGTTGATGAAAATAGAGCTGTTGTTTGGGATAGCTCAAAATTAAATAATGGCGTTTTTTTTGGTGAACTGAATTCTCTTAGGATTCAGTGAAAGAAAAGGATGTACCAAAGTTTTGGGATTGGTTTCCTTGATGGGCTGGTCGTGTTGCTCATGTGTACACTGGATATTTTGATGACAGAGTTGTACCCTTGTATGTTGTTTTGTTGGATCTTTAAGATGAGACCTGGGGTCAGACTGGGTTTTATTTTACTATGGTTGAATATCTGTTAACCTTTGAGAGGCCGAATATTTGTGATGATGAAACTTTGGTGTCAATCAAGAAGAAGAGCCCTGGATTTTATGTGTCCAGAAGGAGGTTTATGAGGAGAATAAATCCGAATCCTCAAGTAGTGGTGACTCAGAAGAAGGGTCAAGAGTTGGTATTGAAGTCTTTGCCTGAAGACCTTGGTCATAGAGGCTTTGGGGAGACTTATAGAAGAGTAGCAGATAAATTTTGGTGGCCAGGTATGAAGTTGGCTGTGCAGGGTAGGGTTCATTCTTGTGAAGAATGTCAAAGAAAAAGTCACTTGAAACCTAAAGAGGATGGCCGTGTTACTGGTGAAACAACTGTGTTTGGAAGAGTTAGTTTGGATGCTTTCCATATTAAAAAGGGCAGGTATAAATACTTGATTGTTTCCAGGGATGATTTGTCTGGTTGGGTTGAGGTGGTGCCCCTGGTTAATTTGACTGCCAAAAATGTGGCAGAAATATTTGAGGAAGGAATGGGTGCTTAGATATGGGTTAATGAAGTTGGTGACTGTTGATGGTGGGCCAGAGTTTTGAGCTGAATTTAAAGAAGCTGTGGCAAGTATTGGTTCTAAAGTCAGAGTGGCTACACCTTATTATCCTGAAGCTGAAGGCATGGTTGAAAGAGGCCATCAATTTATCAAGAATGCTTTGGTGATGATGTGTGGGGATAGTGCTGAAAATGAAGGCATTATTTACCCTTGGTGTTATTTGCTGATAGGGTCACTGTGAAAAGGACAAGTGGTTATTCCCCTTATGAATTAATTTTTGGACAGAAAGCTGTTTTACCAGTGGATTTAGAAGCTGTCTCTTATCTTGGAATTAATTGGGATGATGTGTGCTCAACAGAAGATTTTCTCTGTGTCAGGATGCAACATTTGGAATGCAGAGAGGAATGTCAAGAGAAGGCATACTCTAGAATGATCAAGATAAGAAATCAATCAGTCAGATAATGGGACGAGAAGTTGACTCATAGACTCAGGAATCCCTTGAATTATGGTTGTTTGGTTTTGGTGTAAAATAGAAGTTTGGAGAGTCAGTGGGGAAAAATGTTTTCTGACGGATGGAATGGACCTTACAGAGTCAGATCTCAGGTGTCTGGAGGTTTTTATGTTTTGGAGGAGTTAGATGGTGCAGTCTTAGAGAAGAGAGTGGCTGTTGATCAGGTGAAGAGATTTTACCCAAGAGGCACTAGTAGTGAAGACCATTGACTCTGCAATTAGGATAAACTATGGACCATTCTTTAATTTTGGATTTTGGTAATGTTGTGCATCTGTTTTGTTGGAAACTTTTTTGTTAGAAGGTACCCATGTGCGGGGATTCTAGATTTGATTTTGGCAAGTGTGGGGGTAACTGATCGGCTGGATGCTCTATCAAAAGTTACCCCAGATTGTCTGTTTCCAACCCCTTCTCTTAAATTGGTTGAACCCTAGTATTTGTTTATTTTCACAGGTTTTAGTCCTCTATGACTTCAAACTGGAAATTCTTTTGGTCTTCAAGCTCTGCACTCTTCATGCTTATTGGTTTTTGTTTAATGTGTTTTTTTTAGAAGGTACCCAGGGGGGCTTCTAGATTTTATTTTGGCAAGTGTGGGGGTAACTTATGAGCTGGCTGCTCTGTGAACAGTTACCCCAAAATTTCTTTTTCAAGTATTTTGTTTGTCCTAATTGAATCCTAGTTCTGGTTTTTGTTATTCAGGTTTCAAGTCCACTATGACTTTAAACTGGCTTACTGGCTCAAGACTGGCTTCTTTGGTTTTGGTGGTGGATCACTCGTGGTCTCCCATCATTTTTACTTATTGGAGGGAGCCCACCCAGTGATCATTTCTTTGGACTGGACTTTCTATGGAGCCAGAATTTGTCTTTTTCTTTTCCTTAATTTTTTGTATGTGCTTTTGTTTGATGGTAGTTTTGGATTTTTTTCTTTTAATCTTTTTATGGGGGTTATTAGGATATAAAGAGGGAAAAATTAAAAAGTTATATTATTTGGTGTCACCACATCAGGGTCACCTGGATTTGGGCAAGCATTGGTGGGGAAAGGCTCATCAATTGGCAAGTCAATGCTATTTTCTTCTTTATCTCTATTTCATTTTTTTATTATTTTCCTTGATTTCAATTTATTTCATATTTTCTTTATTTATATTATTTTTCTTAATTTATTTATCTCAATTCATTTAAAAATTATTGAAAGGTGTATCCACATCAAGGTGCATTTGGATGTGGGTAAGATATCAGGGGATCAACTCATCAATTGGCTGGGGGATACCAATCGTAACTATTTTTTTCTCATCTTATTATTATTATTCATTTTAATTTAATTTTTAAGCTCTCATATTTTTGGTAATTTTGTTTATTTATTTTCAAGTTTTTTTTAGTATGTTAGTAGTTTAAAATAAAATTAAAATTAAAATTAAAATTAAAAATAAAAATAAAAATAAAAATAAAAATAAAAATAAAAATAAAAATAAAAATAAAAATAAAAATAAAAATAAAAATAAAAATAAAAATAAAAATAAAAATAAAAATAAAAATAAAAATAAAAATAAAAATAAAAATAAAAATAAAAATAAAAATAAAAATAAAAATAAAAATAAAAATAAAAATAAAAATAAAAATAAAAATAAAAATAAAAATAAAAATAAAAATAAAAATAAAAATAAAAATAAAAATAAAAATAAAAATAAAAATAAAAATAAAAATAAAAATAAAAATAAAAATAAAAATAAAAATAAAAATAAAAATAAAAATAAAAATAAAAATAAAAATAAAAATAAAAATAAAAATAAAAATAAAAATAAAAATAAAAATAAAAATAAAAATAAAAATAAAAATAAAAATAAAAATAAAAATAAAAATAAAAATAAAAATAAAAATAAAAATAAAAATAAAAATAAAAATAAAAATAAAAATAAAAATAAAAATAAAAATAAAAATAAAAATAAAAATAAAAATAAAAATAAAAATAAAAATAAAAATAAAAATAAAAATAAAAATAAAAATAAAAATAAAAATAAAAATAAAAATAAAAATAAAAATAAAAATAAAAATAAAAATAAAAATAAAAATAAAAATAAAAATAAAAATAAAAATAAAAATAAAAATAAAAATAAAAATAAAAATAAAAATAAAAATAAAAATAAAAATAAAAATAAAAATAAAAATAAAAATAAAAATAAAAATAAAAATAAAAATAAAAATAAAAATAAAAATAAAAATAAAAATAAAAATAAAAATAAAAATAAAAATAAAAATAAAAATAAAAATAAAAATAAAAATAAAAATAAAAATAAAAATAAAAATAAAAATAAAAATAAAAATAAATAAAATAAAATAAAATAAAAATAATTTTTTTTATATATTTGTTAATTTTTATTTTTTTTTCTAGTTAGTGAATTATTAATTTCCTTTTTTTATTTTAATGTCTTGAAGAAGAAGCCTCCGGAAATTGGTCCCAACTATGGTGGTGTTTTTGCTTTTTGTTAGGATTGGAGGAAGAACTGTGTTCTTTGTGATGTAGGCAGCTTGAAAGTGCATATGGGTTGTAATGGCCAGTAATGGAGTAGAAGGTAAATTATGGGTAGAAGTGAAAAAATCAGGGATAGAGTGTTGGAAGGTGTGCTTGATTATTCTAGATATATTCCAGTGGTCATCAAGGAGCTGTTTTCTCAAATTTTTTTCAAACCCATTCAATGGACAGTGGATGGCAAAGGCCTTAAGTATGTTTGAACACATCATGCTTAGGTGTTGTTTCATGTTGGCGTAATCCAGCTTTAATGTAGTTTCTAGAGGTTGGCCAATCCCAATTGTAGTTTCAGAAGGCGGGGTTCCAACTATACAGATGAATTGGATCAGTAATAGTTCTCTGTTAAAGAAAGTGGATTTATTAATTTAGTACCTACAGATTGGGAGCTCTTCAAATTTGTATGCGGCTGGAATCTGGACTGTTGAAGAATGTTGAATGTATGTTGAAAGAGGATAAACCAGATAGAGGTATGGATTCCCATGATCAATCTCTAAATGGTTTTGGGAAGATGGAGTAGATGTAGGGTGTTCCTGTGGCCTGGTTGGAGCAGCAGGGCTGCTGTGGTTGTTGTGGATATTATTATTGCTTTTCCCAGTTGGGTTGGACACTGGTGGTGGAGTACCAGGGCTGTTGAAGGAAGGACCAGGAGAAGGTGACCTGGAAGCTGATTTTGATTTGCTAGATGAAGTTCTAGAAGAAAGGGAACTATCAAGGAATAATTGACGTCCAGAGGAGAGGTGTAGTTAGTTTTTCATGGTGGAACAGGAGATTTTTGTTTGTGAGCAGTGTTGCGTGCACTGGTGTTTTCAGGAGGTCCTCTGGCAGGCCTTCTAGAGATGTTGGAATTTTTGGGGTTGTCTGAGGAAGACTTTTTGTGTGTATGCATTTCTCTGGGAGCACTAGAAGGTTGTTGCGTAGAGTTGTTGGTGTTTAATGGTGGATTTTGGCTGTTATCTGGCTTAACTTGGGAGTTTTGAGCCTGATTTTTGCTTTCTGGAAAGGCGGACAGGCCGCCTGGATGAAATCTAGAAGCCTGGGAGCTGTTTTGAAGCTGTTTTGGCTAAATTTTCTGAGGTAAAAGAAGATTCTTGAGAAGATAATTCAGGTCTTTTAGGGAGTTTTATGGTAATAGAATGGCGTGATCTTCTGGAAGGAGCAAAAGATAAAGAAGATGAAGCAGGTCTAAGTTCTGGTGACCTGGTAGGAGATCTGCAAATATGTTTATGGGAAGGTGAAGGTGGAGGTATTGGATAGCTGGGTTCTCTTTCACATATTTTCTTTTTAGAGTTGTAAGAATCACAGGCTCTGTTATAGAATTTGGCCAGAGGAGTAGGAAGATTGAAAGTTCAAGGCCTGCACATGTGGATGAACTGTTTGCAAGAATAGTCTTTTGGAGCAGTGAAGCAAGGAAGGTCCGATGGGTCAAAGTCTGGGGATTCAGCCATGATCTGTGAAGGAAAAAAAATAAAGAAAAGAGATGAAAGAAAATTTTATCAGTGATGGTAGATGATGAAGAGAGTGGAGGTTCAGCAGGTGGTCTGCAGAGCATTGGGCATGGAGCTGGCTCTGCCCTTATATGCAAAATGTGTTTTAGTCCTTCAAGACTTTAAACTGAACATTGGTTAGTCCTTCAAGACTTTAAACTGAACACTGGGGTAGTCCATAAAGACATTAAACTGAACACTGGGTTAGTCTGTCAAGACTTTAAACTGAACACTGGGTTAGTCTGTTAGGACCTTAAACTAAACACTGGGGTAGTCTTTCAAGACTTTAAACTGAAAACTGTGGTCACTCCACCAAGACTTTAAACTGAAGAATTGTATAGTCCCTCAAGACTATAAACTGAGCATGGTTTAATGGTTGAGTCCTTCAGGACTATAAACTAATAATGGGAGTTGATGTGATTCTGGAAGAGGGCATCCAAGGGGGAGTTTCTGTATTTAGTTAAGGCAAGTGTGGGGGTAACTGATGAGCTGGCTGCTCTGTAGAACAGTTACAACAGAATGTTAGTTTGTTTCCTTGGTCTATAATGTTTTGATCTCTGGTTCTGTCTTTTTGATTCAGGTTTTTGAGTCCCCCAAGACTATAAACTGGGGGTTTTGAGTCTCCCAAGACTTAAAACTGAGGATTAGCCCCCCAAGACTTTAAACTGAGGAAATTATTTTATTTTCTTTATCTATAAATCAAAAATTTCAGGCAAGAAGCAATTACAGAAACAAATCAAGAGATGTAACAAAATGTTCAGCATTGGCTTTGAACTGGTGAATGAGGTTCTTCCTTTTATCAAGGTCCTGTGGATTCCTGGAAGGAGTGGATTGGAAGTAATTTAGAATGAGATGCTTCTGTTGAGATGAATGCTTTTGGAATTTATCTTTGATGGTGGGCAATGGATGTGGTGGGGGTGCTTCAATGTTTCCCACATTGTCATCATTACTGTCAGGATGGAAATGAACTGGAAATTTGTCAGATTGAATTTCAGTATGAAGAAGTATTGTTCTTACCATCAGAAGGACCAGGGATGGTAGAGCTAGTGATTGTAGCAGGGTGGGAACTCTTTTTTGAAGGGTGTAATTTTTTGACCAGTCTGGGGATCAGGACAGATGGTCTGGATCTTTTGGTGCTTGTAGAAGGTGGATCAGGGTGTGAGGGAAGAGAAGATGTTGAAGAGGACAATGGACCAGGTCTGAAACAAGTATTCTTCCTAGAGTGACAGGCATCACAGGAGGTTCTGTAGGGATGAGCCAGTGGTGTGATGGTACAGATGAAATTGTTGTCAATGCAGTATTGGCAAGGACCCATGTCAGTAGTAGATTTGGAAAGAAAGCTGAACATGCTGGTTGTGATGAAGGAGAATGTGGAAATTTTCTATTGGAGGGAGGATGTGGTCTTCCAACATTGGCAGGGCCCTTTGTTGGTCTATTTGGCGTTGTTTTGATATGTCTTAAAGGACATTGTTTAATAATTGGGTGTTTTTTTTGGATTTATTCAGCAAATATTGGGACTGCAGGGATGTGGGTACTACCATTGGATAGCCCCAGTTTTTCTTTATATTTTATGTCTTCTTGACATTTTTCAGATTTTAAGTATTAAAGGGATTATTTCTCATTTTTCATTTAAAAAGATAGCTGTTTAATTTTGTTTTTCCTGTTTTACAGGCTAACCTTAAATCTTAGGTTTAAGTGCTTAGTACCATTAGAATGAGCTAATTTTTTCTACATTTTATGTCCCAATGTTTTTATATCCTAATTATGTGTTTTAAAAGTTTTAGTATTCATAGTAAATTTTTCTAAGTATTTTAGGTTTTTTGGAGGTTTTTGGTGGTTTTCTGGCCTCAGGGTGGTCCGGCCGCCTCAGGAGGGCTTCCTGATATCAGGTGGACCACCTACCTTGATGCTAGAAGGCTGGGAAGCATTTCTAGAGGGGTTTTATGCAATTTGGCGCTCAAAAATGCCAAATTTGTTTGTGTGCATGGGCTTTTAGATAGTGGTCTGTGTGTACATACTGAATAAGACTGTTTGAGGCAACTTTAACTATCATACAAACATCCAGAGGTGATATCCCTGTTCCTCACTCAGTTTTCACTGCTTTTTTGCCACAATTGGCTGTGCTTGTTTCACGGTGAGTTCTTCACTTAAATTAACATAGAAACTGGTTTCTCTGGTATAGTCTTGCAATCTATATAAAGTATTATTTCTGTCTCTGGTGTGGATTTGAAACCTAAATCAAGTATCATTTCTTTCTCTGGTGGGGAAATTGGTCTACATTCAGTTTTTTGGTTTAGTAGTCTGTCTGGGGACTACTTTCCTGGTTGATCAGGCAGTCAAGTGTGTTGGAAAAGGGGCTTTAGCAAACAGGAACCAATTTACTGTATCAGGTAAATCTCACTTTATTTTTATAAAGGGACAGGGGATTTTCTCTCTGGGTTTTCTCCAAATTCCTTGGTCAGGGCCTATAGCTAGTACTATATGATTGTCTACAATGTGAATCTGGTAAGTGATAGAATACCTCTTAATAATTAAGTGAGCCTTTCTTTTCCTTTGTTAATATTCCTTTTCACTCTAAATAAAGTTGAAGTTGCAAGAGATACTCTCATCTTTCAAAAGAAACAATACGAGCTCTTTTTAAAAAAGGATGATAGGGCACAAGACTTGGAGGAGAAGAAATTCAAGCTTTCTTTATGGAGAGATGGGAGGGTACAAGACTTGGAGGAGAAGAAATTTGAGCTTTCTTTAAAGAGGGATGAGAGGGCACATGACTTGAAGGAGAAGGCTTTTGAGTACCATTTCCTATTGGATCAAATGAAACTCAAGTATCAACTTGAAGAAGGTTCAAAAAAGAATGATTTCTTGTGAGATTGTGTTAAATCTAATAAATCTATTGAAGAAATTTAACACTTAATAAAAATGATTTATAACTAGTTTTTTTATTTTGTTTACAATGTTTTCTTGATAGAATGCATTAAAGCTAATAAAAAATCCTTGGCAGGCACTCCTCACTGAGATTTAAAATATTCACCATGGGAAATCAAGGGGTGAACTGCTAGAAATACCCTCTCCTGAACTTTAGAGTGTCCCTAATTTTTTTTGAAAATACCCTCCCCTGCTATTTACCATAACAGGGGGTAGAGATCACTGTTTTTTTTTCTATTTCAGAAAAAAATCTATGACATAAAAAATGGCAATACCCTCCCCTGCATTTTATTGAAGTAGGGGCATAGATTGCCAAAATTTATGTTCATTGCATAAATTAACATGAAAAAAATTCTTGTAAGATAATTAAAAAACATGAATTAATGACAATTCAAGTAAAAATGTGAGTGGAAATTGTCTGTGACCAACATAACTGAAATCAAACACAAATATATACATGAACCCCATGAGAAAAACATATTTCTTCATGATTACAGTTATATGGCACCCAGCCAATGGCTCATTAGTTTAGGTAAGTAGATTATCATATATGACTTGTAAAATGTTAATTTGTGAAATAAAAATGAAAGTTGAAACCCTATATTACACCCCATAATTTTTCTTTCTACCTAATGTTTTTTGTTTTACCTCACCTTTTTCTCTTAATTTATCAAACCTATTGACCAGCTTCCTATTGATTTGAAATGAAATTCTGAAATGCGTGGATTCATCACAGGATTCTAAGCCAGGTGGTGCTTTAGTTTTCTGGTGATTGTGAAGATTCAAATACAAAATTGCTGCAATTATTCCATTTCCTGTTCCAGAGTCAATAATTCATTGATTGTCTGGAAAGTATAGACCATGGCCTTTTGAAGATGAGGAGTGTGAGGGGATAGGAAGACCAGTTTTTGCATTAATGTATGAGAATATTCCAAATGTGAGTGAGTTGAGATTGTTTTTATCCATGTGAATTTTGTTATAAAAACCACCAAAGATTACCGTGAAATTAGAAGCAAAAATATAATCATCAACAAGTTTTAGTCATTCTGCATCTGTCCAATTAGGGATTCTAAACCATTTTTCCAATTCATCATTAGATTCAAAAGAATATTGAGATAGATACTTTAATTGATGAGCTAAAAAATGGTTGAATGTTGCCAAGGAGTCCCATTTTTTTAAATCTTCTTTCATTTCTTGGGCAGTAAGATTTTGGAGTAAAGAATAAATACCTGTAGAAAGAATAATCAATTTTTTTATATTAATTCATCAATAAATAAGCTTACCAAGTGAAAAAACTTTGTCATATCCTGGTCTCCAACCAATTCCATACATGAAACCTCCAAGAATATTTTTTTTGATAAAGGTTGACAAGCAAAGGCCATTTGATATAAAGTCAATATAAGATCTGAAAATTTTTGAAACAATTCATTTGTATTTGCTTCAAAGGAGTGATTCTCAAAAATAAATTGAGGTTTGAAAGAATTAGAAACACAGCAATTTTTTTTCCAGTCTTATCTTCTTCATTTTTACTTGGCTTTAATTTTTTATTGGTTATAGGCTCAGGAAAAAAATTTATATTTTCAGGTAGTTTTTTTGAATAAGTTTTTTTGTAGGAATCTAGTTTTGAAGTAACTGAAGCCAGTTAAACTTCCCATAAATTTGGAACAAAATTTTCTTTCTTATATGTAATTTTTACTGTGACCAGGTTTTGAAAGAGATGATATTGAAGGAAGTAAAGAAAGAGAAGATAAAGATATTGAGGTAAGTGACAAAAGGGATGAGTAGGAGGAAGAAATTTCTTTATTTTTAGATGAGTCTACATTCTCAGTCATTTTTTTCTAAAAACAAAAACAAAAATATCAATCTAAAAGAAAAAATTAAACAAAATATGATGAAACTTACCTAAAAATCTCTCCTCAAACTACCTGAAAGAAATGGTCTCAAAAATAGCTAAAAAAGAGTCCCACAAGTTCAACAAAAAGTGCCCCAAATGTTTCCAAAAAAGTGTCCCAAAAGTGCCCAAAAAGTGTTCTAAAAGTTTCAAATAAATTGTCCTGAAAGTCCCCTAAAACCTCCCTAAAAATTTCCAGAAAAGTGTCAAAAGGTTTCAAAAGTCCTTGAAAAAAATGATAAAAAAAATATAATAAAAAAATTAAACCAAAATATTTTTTTTTGTATTCTTTCTCTGAACAAAAAAAATTTGTGTCAAAAACCAAAAAAATAAAACTCACAAAACTTAGTTTGCTTATTTAACCTATAAAGATCTTCAGCTAAAAGGACAGTTGATTCAAATAAACCTAACCCTGATTCTGACTCTAATTTTCAAATTTGCACAAAAACTTGAACAGTGATGATGAAAAGTCCATAAAGAGTGAGATAAAAGCCTAGATAATAATCAGATAAGAGTTTCAGAATACTTATTCTCTAATTATGCAATATAAAAATGTGAAATAAGATAAGTGAAATTTGGAAAAAAAGGCTCAAATTCAAAGGTCGAAACCTCAGCAACCACTGAACCTAATTCAAAAATGTTTGTGGGAAATGAGAGATAGGCTTTATTAGAATATTTATTTAAAGAACATGTTATTTAAATAAACCTAACCTTAATTTGTTACATAAAAAAATGAAATAAAAATTTAAATTGGGAAAAAAAGGCTTAACTTTAACGGTCAATATCTCAGCAACCACTGAACCAAATTAAAATCTGTTTGTGGGAAATGAAAGGCAGTCTTCAGGAAAATCTTCAGGAAGAAAAATTAAATTCAAATAAACCTAACCCTCATTCTGAGTCTGATTTTAAAAATTTTACAAAAACTTGAAAAGTGGTAATGGAGATGAGAGCAAAAGCAGTTTAATAAGTTCACTTTTATCCAGATAAGAGTCATACATGTATTTAAGTATTAAATTTTCATAAAAGGAATAAGATATCATATAGGCATGAAAAAAAGGAAAAAAAACTTATCTTGATTGAAAATTAGGAAAAATAGAGTGAGAAAGATTGATATTGGAATTGTGGGGAAATTGAATATGGAGTAAGTGAAATGCATAAAAAATGTGCAATGTATGTGTTTTAATGACATGGAGCCAAAAAAAAGTGAAATAGGGGGAAAGGAGGATAATGTCCATTCCAAGGAGGGATGAAGAGTAGGATGATGGAGCTAAAAAAGAAAGTAAAGAGGGAGAGAAAAAAAAGGTTAATTTTACAATTGCAATAAAAAATAACCACTTACAAAAAAAAATTAGATACAAAAAAAAAAACAGAAAAAAAAACAAAAAAAGTCATAATTAGTAATCAAAAAATCAAATAAAAAATAAATTTACTTACCTGGAGAGATGAGATGAGAAAATAAATGAAACCAAATTGTTTGAGGGATGTTGGAGGAGAAGAGGAAAAGGATATGAGGGATGAATGAAAAAAAGAAACAGTGAAAAATTATGTGATTTCAGAAAATATGTGATGTCATGTTGAGCTGGTGAAAGAAAACCATTGAGCCATCCAAAAAAGAGATATTCACCGTAAATTCCAAAAAAAATGAATATGCAACAAACAAAAATACCAAGCCAAGTGAATAAAGTATTAAAAATGGACATTTGGAGAGTATGAAAACAAAAAAATAAAAGGGTGGTGTGGCAAAATGGTGGAGGGTGATTGGCATAATTACAGAGCGTGTGCCAGTTGAATGAATAATTTGTGATTCAAAGGAGGGGAGAGCCAGTGCTGCTTCAGGATTGTCTTCTTCATAAAGATCATTCCACTCATCCTTTAAATCAGCTAGGATATTGTGGAGTATAATGCAAGTCATTATACAATGATATGAAGCTTTAATTTCCATTTTTCTTTTTGCAATTGGATTCTGAGCTCCCTGAGACCAGAAAATCTTCCCTTTGAAATCCCAATAGCATGTTCAATCTGTAGTCTTGATTGGGCAAGTTTATAATTAAAGGTGGTTTTGGGGTCATTTTATAAAGTTCCACCACAGAAAGCAGGTATAATGTAATTTCCACTTGCATATGATGAGTCTGAAAGGAGGTACTGAGCTTCTTCAAAGTATGAGTCAGGACTTTGAGAAATCCTAATTCTTTGGAAGACAGAAGAGTCATGACATGAGCTGGGGCAGCCACTATGAAAAGCAATAACTTTTTATTGACATTGCATACAAGTTGAATGGCGATAGAGTATCTAGAAAGAAGATAGAAAGTCAGTTTAAGAAAGATGTGAAATTGGAGAACATTTTGAAAAAACCTTTTTTTGCAATCAAAATTATGGTTGCCTTCATAAGTAGGCTTTTGACTCAAAGGTATAGTCTTGCCATCAACAAATACTACATAGCCAGGGAAACCTTCAGCTTGCATAACTTGAGAGAATTCATGTTGCTTTTGTGGAGTTGGCCAAGCAAGTGTTTGAAACTTGAGGGAAAGATGACAATCATACAGTGCTTGGTGTATAATATCACTTTCCCATATCCTATGGTAAAGAGATTTTCCAAACATCATACAACAGCACCATTTCAATTTGAGCCAAAGCAACATTGTGAAACAGAAAATTGAATAGCAGGATCACTATTTTTATTTTGAGAATTGTTATGAAATATAGGATGTTTGGAGATGAGTTGATAAAGTTTGAAGAAAGAATTGGGAGAGGTTTGAAATAGTTGAGAAATGTTGAGAATGGAGCTGAGATCAAATCTGGGATCATGATAAAGATTTGGCACCCTTGGGATGATGTAACACTTTTTGGAAAGATAAGACATATAAGATAAAGTGTCTTCCAAAATGGAGTAAGAATCAGAGTCAGCAGCTAAAACTACAGTGATAGAATTCATAGCTGAGTGAAGTTTCTTCCTAGTAGAGAGGTGCTTCATTAATGTCAGTAGAGGGTTTAGGTGATGAGTGGGACATGGGAAGTGAGAATTCGCCACCAAATGAGCAGGTGGGGTGTGTAGATAGAAAAAAATGTTATGTGTTTTCCACCAAAATTAAGTATCATAGAGTGAAGAGACACATAAGGATGAGAAAAAATGTTATGTGTTTGCCACCAAAATTTAGTATCATAGAGTGAGGAAAGACTTAAGGATTACATCAGCAATTATAAGTCATGTGACTTTCTTAAAAATCTATCATGGATGTGATGAGTTTGGGATCAAGAATTAGGAATGGAAATTGGGGTATAAGAGGCAGGATAATGCATTATTGTGGATTCCTTATCCACTAGCCCCAGGGCTAGTGAATAAGAATCTTACTCAATTAATAATGTCTGATCCTGGGAAAAAATATTCCTGATCCATAATTACAGATTCCTGAACATTGGTATCCCCTATTTAATTAATATAAGAACAAACTCTATGAACTCTCTTACTTTCCAAAAATCATTTATGGAAATAAATACATACAATTTTATCAAATTAAATATCTTAGCTTTGATAGAACATAGATTGAACTCTCAATGACAACCTATTCCATACTGTGGTTCAAGCTTAGTTAAGCTGTGAGAAGTCATTTAGAATTCTTAAAATTTAAAAGTAGATATTAAAATTAAAATTAAAATTTGTTTTTTTATCAAAAATATTCTTATTATATGATATGGAGTCATGGGAATAAATAGAAAACTTTTTAAAGTCATTTTTTAAAAAAAATCAATAGATGTCATTTTATCTTCAATTATTATAGTATGATTTTGCTTCCAAATGATAGACTGAAAAAAATCCTACAGTTATGTATATAGTCCTATAAAATATATAAACAGGTTTCAGAGTACCTATTTACATTCAAAATATTTTAATGAAAGAAAACATCTCTTTTAAATAAAAATAATTCAGGTACTTCTTGGAAACACATTACTTTATATAGATTTATATGTTTAAGTTCAAATAACACCAATGCATAAAAATTTAAACATTTAAAATAGAAAGAAAAAATATTTTTCAAAAATTACAATTTAAATTAAATTTGACTTATGAACTTGTTTTTCATGTTAATTATTCACTGGAAATTAATAATATTATCAGTTTAAATTAATTTAAATAAAAAAATTCTTTATTCATGTAATGAATTTGATACTTGGAATATGTAAGAGGATAAATACAGTATTTTTTTCATAAAAATAGGAAATATATTGACTCATTTAATGTGTAAAATAATTGATTTTTACCCATATTTTTTATTATTGTATTTCAAATAAAGTATTGAAAACTCATTAACCTATATTTCCAAATTGAGAAAAATGATCAAACTTAGAGCTTTAAATTTATCTTGTGAATTCTTTATCTTACCAACCAAGAATATGAGCCTCTGAAATTTTATTTAATCAAACTTGAATAAAAAAAATAAAATATTTTCCACATATTTTAAAGTATGTTAGTAACATTATACTAAGCAAAAATTGATTAATATAATGGTAGGATTTTATGATTTCATGACTAAATTATCTATTTTATCCTTCTTAAAAAATGCTATGTAGAAGTTATTCTATGAATAAAATGATGAAATGATAAAAACTATCAGTTCTAACTCTTTGATAGAGTAATTGAATGTTAATAAACTGCTAAAACTTCTTCTCAAGCACCTATTCTTAAATGGGAACAAAGTTAAAATTTTGAACTGAATCTCTGTGGAAAAAGTACTTTTATCTCAAATATCAACATTAACTACAACATACTATTCAGCTTAAAGTTTCCATATATATCCATATATTTACTTTAAACATATTTTCATAACTTGAGGCACATTTTATCTGTATTTTTTACAAAATGATTTCATTTAGTGGTAATTTTTCTTAAGTTCTCTAGATCACTTTACCAACTGAAAGTATTCCAAAAGAATATTTATGAAATCAATAAAAAAGATAATATAGAATCTAGATAGATATTTTATTTATTCATGATATATTATATATATTGTCTTAGTAGCTGAGGAGTTGGTATAAATTTGAAAAGAGAAAAATATTTCATTGATTTTTTTCCTTTTCTTGCATTTACTTTTCCAAAAAAATGCATTGAAGTCTAAAACCTAAAGAAATATGCCATTTTTAATATACAATCAAATATTTTTCAATTACAGGTAATTAGTGTAACAAAGTTGTGAAAGTGCTTCATTTAGCTAAAAAACATCAAAAATAATTACTTAACTTTAAATTTAAGTGTTCCATGATTTTCACTGTATGCTATAATAAATAAATTTAAGGTTTCTGTAGATTACATGTTTTTATTTAAATAATTCAATAGATTGTGATATACAATTGAGTAGTATGTATATTCAAGAAATAAAAAGAAGAAGAGTTCAGTTTAAATTGTATTAATTAAAAATTTACAATTTTTCAATTTTGGAATAATAGTTTTACATAATACAAAAAGTCACTGATTGTTTTTTAAATGTTACCTGAAAGTTTTAACAACACTACTATATTTAACAAATGTGATACTGTAGAATGAAATAAAATGATTTTATGTCTTGTAATTGATCAACTTAAATTAATAAAGTATTATTCATATTAGATTCATTAACAAATACAGTGAATTGGGTATATTCTTGGAATGAGTTTTTCTGGTTTCCATTCATTTATCATGAAAGTTTCACTATTTTTTTAATAAATATTCATTCTTATTTGTTTGAGGTCTCAAACTTATTTCAAGTGAAAGTTCAGTATCACTTCAGTCTGAGTTTCAGCTGAGTTCCATCTGACATCAAGTTGAGGACTTGCTAGAAAGTCCCCCCCCAAATATTTCATGGTGACACATGATAAATAATTATTGTTTATGAAATACACATCCAGATTTAATATTTCTTTTAAATAGATATTGAATATTCATTGAGAGTGCATGATTTATATGGAGTATACATGAATTTTGATTATTGAATATGGTGTATGGAACATATAGTATGTTTTTTTTAATGTACAATATCCTTCAACATTGAAAAAATAATAAATTATATTTCTTTATTCTTTATGTCATAATTTCAAGGCAGGAAAAAAGAGAGGAAAGAAACAAGAGTTTTCAAAAACTTTACTTGAAAATTTTTCACTGATACCCATCCCTACATGATTACTCCTCAGATTACTCCAGGAAACCTGATAAATGACTTTCCTACCAGTCCTCTTTATTTTCCCCTGTGACACTAGAGCCTTAAGCTAGAAAAAACTTTAACAGGGATGTAATAGATTCCTGTGTAATTAGAAAGCACTTTTAAAAATGTGGTCATTTGTAGCAAAGTGTTTCCAGGATGTTAAAGTAGGAGATATTTGCATAACAGTTCTACAAATGCAGAAAAAAAAAGGAGAATTAGAAGGAAGAAGAATTTCAGAAAGTATTTTATTTATTTGAAAATATTTTCTGGCAGGTTTTCCAGAATGAAAGTAAGACCAATAATCAGTTATAGCTTATAAAGAATTATGTATAATAAACACTAGAATATGGAGGGGAATCTAAGAGCAGAAATTGTCTATCTTATACAATAGCTCCAACAGTGACATGAGGATATTACATAGATGTTGCTAAAAATGATGAATATACACTCAGGTATAAGCCTTATAAACAATATACCAAAAGAAATATCAATTTAAACTGAAAGTATTACATGTTCTGAGTACTCATACATATGAGGAAAGAATAGTTATCAAAGAGTTTACTGAGAAAAACAATATTGTTTTCTTTATATGTTGCAGTGATGAGCATTCACTGAAAGGGAAGTATAAAAATGAACAACTTTAAGTAAATATAATTTAAAAAATGATATTTCTCCAAAATGAACACTATTCTTTGTCTATTAAATTCCACTCATAATTAAAATAGAAATTGAACATTCCAATGATAAATAGATATCAAACATCCATTTAAGAAACATATACTTGAAAATAATTTGTTGACATTGTTTACATGAATGGTTATTAAATTAAAAGGCCTTTATCTTTTCAAAATGTAACTATTCAAAAGATGTTTATGATAATATTGATGAATTAATGCTTCTGAATGAATAAAAAAACATTGGGCTATTAATTACAATTTTCAAACCTAATTCAAGAGTTGAATTTTGTCCTTCACCCATAAAATAGTGTTCTTTGAAAGAGTATTCAGAAAAAATCTAAAGGATATATAATGGATAGTTTCTCATATATGCTAACTCTAGTCATGAATGGAAATAGTTCCTATAATGAAAATGATAATTCTGTTGTAGAATTAGAAGACCATTACTTTAGTTATGGCAAAGTAAATAAAGTCCTTTATGTAGCATTTGTTTAATTTTCTATTCCCACAGACCTAAAAACATTTGGTTAGTCACACTACATGATGACACAAATCAATGAGGCGTACTCTACTTTTTGGCTGTAAAATAGAGTCCCCACCCAAGAATTGGAAGGAAAAAACACAAGATAGAAAAATTAAATTATAGATGAATATAAGTAATATCTGATTATAGAATTTGTTTATATAATTTTATCAATAATTTCAAGATTATTATGAGTTTCAAAATAAAGTAAAGTAAATTTTTTTTAGAGATTGTGCAAAATTTTATCACTAATACCAACTCAAAAAAACATGGGCTAACTCATATCAGCTGCTGCCTCCCACAAATTTCATTAATATATTTTCAGTAGGTGGGATGCAAGACAAATTGAATATTTTTGAAAAAGGAGATAAGAGTAGAATTATTAAAGGAATAAAATATACACAATCAATTAGGGATAAAAAAATTTGTGTAATTTTTCTTGTATTATCATTTTCGATATTCTTTTACTAAATAAAAATACATCTTTGAAATAATTTTTTTCATGATAGATTATTTATTCTTTGAAACCTGTGCAAAAAAAAATGTACAATTCTGGTACAACTTTAAGATATTAATATTTCTATTAATTATAATTTTATTAAATTATTATAATTAATAAAATTATCTAACCTTAATAAATTAAGAATGATAACACAAGATATTAAATAATTTTGTCTTCCTCATGCTAGAGATAGAGGAATCCTTTCTAGTATTTAGAGCTGGAAATTTATTTCTTGATTAATCTCTTTATAAAAGTACATTAAAACATGAAAATAAATTGTATAGTTTACTCTAATTGTTTTGCATAAAACTTTTATTCTTATCAGCAAGTATACAAATGCAAATAATAATTATTTAAAAAAATATAGAACAAACAGTTCTGTTTCAATGTTTGTTTTTGAAATTGGTCTCCCAGAATTCCAATTCATTTTCCGAAAATGAATTATAAATACTATTTAAGTCTAAAATTTGTGAATGTGAAAGATTAGTTTGTGCATTAAGGTTTATCTAACTCCACTTGGAAGTTACCAAAAAGGAGTTATATATAAAACTATAAAGTCTTACAAGAATTAAAAAACCAAATGTGCCAGGAAAATTGATACAGACTGTATTAAAGAGTCTGTCTTGGAGGGAAATTATGGTAGTTCATTGCAAGTATCTCTATTTTATAAAATTCAAAAAGGTTACATGTGCAGAGAATATTTGGAGAAAAAAAATCAAAAACATTTTTTTTGTTACAGAATTCTTTAACTCCAAATTTAACTGGCACTATTCTTGGCCAGTGTAGAATGGTAGCTGAGGAGAAATATAGTAAATTAGTAATATTACAGGCAGCAAATATTTATTCATCAATTTGACTCAATTTAAGAGGATGTGAATCTTTCCTTAAAAACCAAATAAAAAAATTGAAAATTCATGGTGATGATCACTCATTGAAGGTTGATGGAATAATTAATAAAGTTCCCTTGTCACTCAAAACAGTATTTTTTCTTCTTAAACACAACCCACCACTTTTAACAAGGACATGCTGCGCTAAATATTTTGCTCTTTATGAATCTAATATGGATGATAATCCTTCTATTAAAACATGCACTCAAGTAATCATGTCATCATTGAAACAATATGTGAAACAGTAACTAAGAAAGAAAAGTCTCTGAAGTGTAATGAAGATCTTTACAGTAAATCTTACAAAGAAAAAAAATCATCAGTTAGAAACCAAAAAAAAAAATTCTATATAATGTGTTTTTTGATTGGCTTTTAATTAAACTGAGGTAGACAGATCTTGATGAAGGGACTCAAAAGTGCAAATCTTTTAGAAGATTAAATTACAATTTAATTGATGATATCTAGGAAGGCAATGTTTGGAAGAGTTTCCCTGAGGATTCAAATGCTTCAGAGGATGACTATCCTGCTTTTTCTTCAACTCCAGGAAATTTGGTTTTCAGCTTATATGTGGACTGGTTCCAGTAAAGAGGTAATTGGAAATTTCACCACGGGAAATCAGGGGGTGAACTTCCAGAAGTTCCCTCTTTTTGAAACTTTCAGGAAGAGGTTGGGAAATTGTTGGGGAAATGTTTTGAAAGAATTAGGAAACTGTTTTTAAATTATATGAAAAAATTTTGAAAAAAAAGTTTGCCCTAAATTGAGCCTCAATTTATCCTTTCTTGAGCAGAGCTTTGGATTTAAGTTGAGCAATGGTTGAGCCACAACACTTAACATACCATAATATTCAATTTTATATATAGATCCATTTAAGGTTGGGAGGTCAGGTTTGATATTAGTAGAAATATCTTAAATGTCACATAGTATACTAGGTCTGGAATATTATTTCAATTATCAATTTTATTTCTGCAAATATATTAAAGAGAATACTATTTAAGTCCTTTTTAAAAATTTTATTAATAAAAATATAACTCTGTAAAAATATTTTCACATAATTTTAAATTTTCTAGACAAAAGTTGATATTGAGCCCTTATCAATAGAAATTTCTCATTGTTCCTTGGAATAAAAAAGTATAATAAAATGTTCAAAAAATTTAATGTAGGAGAAAAAATATATATATATTTTATAAGGGGAAAAAATAGTAATTTATTTTTTTAAAAATATACACCATTAAAGAAACTAATTTTAATATATTGGCACAAAAATTAGGCTCTAAAATAATGCACTTTTTTTAATTATTTATCTGTATTTAGTTATTATTAAAATGTGAGTCAACATTAATTATTAACATACATGAAAAATTAAATTTTGAATATTCATCCAATACTATATATATTCTCTACTTTATTCTCTTTCAAAACTTTGCTCTCACCCTCTCTTTCTTTAAACTACCACCATCACCATAAAATTCATTTAATTAAAATGTCAAATTTAAGATGCATTGGACAATTCCCTTTAAATTTTAAACCTATTTTTCCAAAAGAAAGATCTGTATTTGATGAAGTATCCACTCCAGTTATTATGCAAAAAGGAAGTGTCACGCTCCACGTGACACTCCAGGCAAAAGCAGCTCATTAAATCAATAATACAGAGGTCTAAATCCATACTCAAAGCGCAGAAAGCAATTCTTCATAGCAACTGCGACTTTCCTTTGTGTACTCACTATTCAACCATGCTAGCCTAAAACTCTAAATCTAAATTAGTCAATCTCTCAATAGTGTGTCTCAGTCTTTTCTTCAATAAGCAACGCACAGCGCAATAGTCAATGTAATAGTACACTAAAAGGTTTATTAAATGTCTGTGAATTATTAAAAAGGGGTAGTGAGAATGGACGGAATCGTTAGTGGAGGATTAAGGGGTTAACCAATGTTAGTGAGGAGGGTCCAGGTGTAACGGGTGTATTTGAATGGTCTGTGGTGTGCAGAATAGTGAATGGGTATGAGGTCAATGCGAGGAGGAGTAAAGGATATAAAAGGGGTTGGGTTTTTTGGTTCGACATTCTTTAGAATTAAATTATAGAACGTATATATAGTTAATAGTGGTAAAGCTTTAGTTAAATCATTATTATTGTATCTTTCCTTCTTTTCTCAGTAATCATTTCTAAAATCCTAAAATCTTTGATTATTTAGTTTCCAACCCTTTGTGAGATTCTAAGAATTTTTAATATTACCTTTAACTTATATTAGAATTCTCCTCGAACATATCTCGAAGCAGTAGCTCTTCCTTCGAGTCATCTTCGAATCACTTCCTTGAACATTTCCTCTGTGCCTCAACAAAGTTTCTAACCTCCTCTCTCCATCTCACTTCCAGGAACACCCTCAACCTTGTGCATAGGTCATCTGGTGACAGGAAGATCTTTAGTTCATGTTTTTGTATTATTCAAAGAAGGAGAAGCAAAACCTATTGGTGATCTTTCTAACAAACAGAGCAGCCAAATTGGACAACTACTTGGAGAAATTGGATCTGGATCTCAAATTTTAACTGAGGAAAGGGCTTTAAATCCCTGAATACCTTATTATTTTTTCTCTTACTTGGTTATACTCTTAAACAGGCAGTATAGAATTTGTGGCCTCCTTTTTTGTTTGACTGATTTTATTAGTCAGGCTAAAGAAGTATTTCTAAATGCTCAAATTGATTTGACACCAATTCCAAACTACAATCCAACCGTCTTCTTCAATATTCATCATTCTTGTATTCACACAACTTCTGAAATTTCTGGGACAAGGGATAATCAAATGGCAAATCTATCTATACATGGTATGAAAACAACTCTGAAAACGCATCAGATTCAAGCTATCATTTTATGATAGACAATGAAAATAACTTATCCGAAAAGTTAGAAAACCTGTGTAGGCATGCAGACAACAGCTGGATGAGAGTAGGTTTTAATAATTATTATGAACAATTTCTTGAAGAAGAGTTATCCTCTGCAGGAATTGGTTCAATTATAGATGATGATATGGGCTTGGGAAAGACCCTCTCAACTCTTGGCCTAATTACTGCAACTCAAAGTGAAGCCAGATGATTCCAACTCTTGGGTGGTGGACAAGAGAAAGATAGGACATCAGCAACTATCATCATTTGCCCACTTGCAAAATTATCAAACTGAGTCAATGAAATATGAATTCACTTTGAAGATAATGCACTATCTTTCAAGGTTCTTTATGGGACAGGATTCAAAGAAAATTAATTTTAAGTAGCTTCAGAACCAACTAGTTGTTTTGACTACCTATGAGACAGAAAGTCCATCTTCTTCAAAGAGAACTCCTCAACCTATTCCGCCAGTAACTCAAAAACTCGTTTGGTACAGAATAGTTTTAGATGAGGCTCAGTAAGCATTCATTTGAATTACTAAAAATTTTGAACATAATATTATAAAATCTGATGAAATGTTTAACATAATTTAAAAGTTTAATCAAGAATCAGAATATATTGGCTTTGGAGGCTGAGTATTGACTATGCTTGATAGGGACACCACTTCAGAACCGGACAACTGACCTTCAAAGCCTTATATCATTCCTCAGAATCAAAAGATGGCAAGAAAACTGGTTGTGGATTAATTTTCTTATGAATGGCTTAAACAGAGGAAGCTCTAGCTCAATAAAATCAATAAATACTCTCATGAATGTCATATGCCTGCGGAGGACAAAAGAAGCAATCTTATCACTTCCTCAAAAATTGAGCAAGGAATATCTGTAGAATTATCAGAACCTTGGCACTCAAAACTTATGAAGCTTCAAGAACGTTTTTCTGATTATTATGGGCCTTCTCGAAACACCAACCTCCCTTGGGACTCAGCTGAGTTTCTCTGAGAACTGTCAATTTTACAGCAATTTTGTAACCACCCTGTCTACAAAAACCCAGATCAACCTCCAACATTTCCTTTCACATGGAAACATTCAGCAAAGATTATACATCTAATCGGTCATTTAGAAATTTTCTTAAGGGGAGAAAGGGGGATAAGTTGTCCCAAGGCTGTTATATTTTCAGAATATGTGGACTTTTTGGAAATGTAAGGAATTCTATTAATTTTCTCAATAACTTATTTTTAGCTTAAACAATATTTCAATATTCTATCCATTGAAACAGTATAAAAAGGGCTTTAGATGACCATGGAATTAGCTACACAGAGCTTGTAGGAAAGTTGTTCATAAAAAAAGGGATGAAAATATGGACAAATTCAAAAATGATGAAAGATGTCAAGTTTTGCTTGGTACAATCAAGGCTGAAGGAGTTGGAATAGACTTGAAGTGTGCACAAAATGTATATATAATGGTAAGTTAAAGAGTCTTATACTGAAATAGAAAAGTTGGAAAAGAGAATTTGTTTAAAATATTGAAACAGGAGCCTAATTGGAATCCAGAAGTTGAACAGCAAGCAGTTGATTGTCTGTATAGAATGGGCCAACAAAATGAAGTTCATGTACTCAAGTATTTTGTAAGCAGAAGTATTGAATTCAGCATTTATAAGATACAAAGAAAAAATATTGAGCTATCAATGTATGTGAAATTTTCTTTATATAAAGTTGCATCATAGCTAAAAATATTTATCTGTTCTAATTTTTTAAGGTTAAGTGTCCCAAACATTGGAAACAAGTAATATGAGTCTGCTAGATTCTTGATTAGGGAATTCATCAATAACTCACATTAAAATTTGAACTTTTTTCAAGTATGTAGTAAATGTTTATTGGGGCTTGACAATTAAGAAGTCTTACTTGTTGAGGATTAAGAGAAGCGAGATATAATGAAGAATAGCAGTCACTTGGCAAACCCCTGGGGACTGGAAAAGAATTAAAGTGAGTCTCAATTGAGTATACCAAATTTAATCTATCATATAATGCCAAGTTCTTAAGTATTTCTCTTGAATAAGAGGAAGTTTCTCAGATTTGAATGTGTTTCTGGTCAAGATTTGGTGCAAGTCTTGAGAATTCTTCAGATCTCCATGGCAATAAAATCCACTTAAAAGAACCTTCATCATCAATTTTGGTGTCTGAGCAACATTTGACGTTTTTGAAAAGATTCTCATAGGTTTCACCACTTGGAAGTTATTTAAGAAGGTGAGTTTGGTTAAAAGAATTCTGAAAAAGATTGTCAAATTTATATAAGCTTGTATAAAAAAAAAGATAAAAATATTAGTTCTTACTTTCTTTTTTATTTTATATTTATACTTTCTTATTTTAACTATTTCACGGAAACTATCAGAATCTTTTCCGAGTCGTAATTTATCAGCATAACCTATAAACCAGCGGTGAAGAACACCCATTTGATTTAGGTAGGAAATATGAGTAGAGTCCGTTATATAAGAAACCAAATAATTATTTTCCAAAGCTTTATCCCAGTGCTTAATGATAATTTTTTCCAAAACTTGATTCCACTTGTGAAACCAATCAAGATTCCAAGCAAACGTTTTTCCAGGAAAGTTGCATTGATGAAGAAAGTGGATAAAAGCATTGTGGAATATAGCAGGGATTTTTTCAGAAACACGGTAATTTCGTTCAGGATATGGCAAATTAATATCAATGTTGAGAGAGCTTATATTGAACAATGAAAACTTATGTAGTTGTTCTTCGGTGGGGTTCAGCTTCCATTCATTAGACTGAGGTGAAATATTCAAAAGCACACGACAGAAATTGTAAATATACCTTCAAAAATGAGAAGTTTATTGAGGGAGTATCTCATTGAATCTTTTATTAAGTACACAGGTATTAGTAGGTATTTTTCTCTGCGGAAAATAAGAACAACTAGAGCTCATCATATATGTTATGAAAATCAAAATGAACAAAAATATAAAATTTTGAAAGGATATGGCAACAAAAACACTACTATAATAAATTTTTTATTTTGAAAATAATTAATAATGAAGAGTTGAGTGGACAGACAGATGAGCTTTCTCATGAATATCTTTCTCTATAAAATATGGATATCTATGTATGTTCATAATTAATTCAAAAGGAAATAACTCAGCTGTAATAGATAATTATTGCATGATAAACGGGTAAAAATATAATGCAGAATCATTTTGATTTTCCAACTTATTTTGATAATATTTTAATGCAAATAATGACCTTATTTGAGCTTGTTGATTGTGCTGACAAACTTATTTTAAAAATTTATATTAACACATTATTAGTATGTATATATTTTATTTACCAAGATTAATTGGAAACCATACCAATTTTTCAGAGTTTGGAATAAGCAACTTAATGTAAAAATTATGTTTTTTGGATTCTGGAAGCTTTACTTTGATGACCTCTTAGATTTGAAAATTTTAAAATAATATATTTTGTTGAAAAAATATTTATTTTTCAGACTGTAATTCTATATTGTGAAAAATAAATATTATAAATTTTTTTATATCTTATAGTGATTATTAGTGAAAACCTCTCTGTTACTTGGCAGAACTTTATTAATGCAGGTGATTGCAGAAAAAAAAACGGCAACACTTAAATAACTTTATTATTCTAAATTAAATGGTATTATTTTGATTCAAGTTATATCATAGTTTCTCCTATATTTAAAAATGCAATTAATTTGTATTCTCTTATAGTATTATGATTTGTGCAAAATAAGCTGTTTGATAAACATGTATGCAACATTGTAAAATGTAGCGAGTCTGAAACATTTTGCTGATGCACAGTATGGATACCTACTTAATGCATGGTTTATCTGCATGAAACAAACATTCAAATAAATCCATGGTAACCAACTTGTTGATAAACTACTTGAGACGTAAAAATTAGCTTATTTTAGTAAGTGCTTCACAATAAATAAATAGTTTGTTCAATTACTACCATCCAATAACATATTTCTTATATCCAGAAGTCTTAAAATGCCACCATTTTTTTGCGTTTGTAAATGTGAAGAGCTTGGATGTTCATCAAGAAAGCATCAGACCTCATTGGGAAGCTTTGAAGTTGGTGTAGCTTTCAAAACATCTCATTCATACTCCAAACATGAAGAGGAAAGAAATTGCAAAGCACAGATAGTTGGTACATCCAGCGCTTCACCTAACTTAGGATCAAACATCCAAGATCTTGTAAGACATCAATATTTGGTAAATAAAGAGAAATTATGTTTCAATTAATCTCTATTTTTTTCTTTGCTTAGGGGCAGCCTGTTTTGGAAACAATTCAATCTCTACCATGGTCAAACAATTTGAATTTGGAAGAGCTTTATAGCCAAAAGATAATGTGGCAAGCAGTGAAACTTTCTCTTATCCATCATTTAATCAAAGAAGGTTGTGCTGAATTTTTACATGATGAAGTCAAAAAACTCAAACTTCTTAGTGACATAGGTAAACTAGGTGCTAGCAGAATCATCAGCCTGATTACCCTTTCTATAGAGACAGGTTTTAGTCAATTGCAACTCAATCCATTATTTGTCACCAAGACATGCTGTGCTAAGTGCTTTTCTCTTTATGAGTATATCCCCAAACAACAACCATTGATCTTATCTTGTACTCAACCTTTTTATTCATCCTCAAAGTGCTATTTGAAAGATTTAGGACAGAGAGAAGAAACTGTAAATTATGATGAAAATTTGTATTTGGCTAAGTACAAACAAGAAGAAGCAATCTACCATCCTTTTAAAACATTTCATCACAACAGTTTGGTTGAATGGCTTTCAGGAAAGTTTAAACTAATCAAATTTGAGACGCTGATTGAGAAAAAACATGATTTTCTAGAAAACGTGGAAAGGGATGTCATGAAAGATGTATATGATGGTTTTGTATGGAAAAATTTTCCAGATATTTCTATGACTTGAAATAGAAGTGTCGATGGATATACAAAAACACAAGGTAATTTAATGTTTAGTTTATATGTTGACTGGTTTAGGCCGGGTGGAAATCATATTGGAGGTCATCAGAAATCTGTGGGTAATATCTTGTTGGTGTGTATGAACTTTCCTACAGAAGATCGATACAAAACCAAAAATCTATTTTTGTATGCTATTATTCCCAGTCCAACTGAGCCAATGAGTGAACAAATAAATCAACTTCTGAAGCCTCTTGTCGATGAACTAAAGACTCTATGGAATGGCATATTTATTGAAAAAAAACCTGACTATCCACAAGGCCAAAAAATAAGGTCTGCATTATTCTCTTTAATAGGAGACATTCCAGCAATGCAAAAGATTGCTGGTTTTGCAAGTCACTCAGCCACTAAGTTCTTCTCTGTCTGTCATATTTCAAAAGATGAAATTGGTGAGCATCAAGTCAAAAATTTTTCCGTACGTACTCATGAGGATCATATGCACTGGGCAGAGAAGTGGAAAAAGTGTCAGTCATATTGGGAGCAGGTATCTATTTTTAGGAGTCATGGGGTTCAATGGAGCGAGCTAAATAACCTTGTATATTGGCAACCTACGGAATATTGCTCAATTGACTTGATGCATTCACACATGCTTGGAAATCTTAAATATCACAGTCTAACTTTTTATCTAATACAAAATGCCGCAATTGACCTAGAAAAAAAGCTGACAAAGGAAAAAAATTGGCATGTAAGAAGAGAAGATGATGATGCACATTATGATATATTTCTAAATAAGCAATATAAAAAACGTAGAAGCAGCTTAATCAGCACTGATGCCAATAATATTGAACCAGTGGGACGGCAAAAAAGACTACGATATACAAGTACAATGAGACGGTCACAAACATATCTTAGAATGGATAGTGGAGGAGCTGAATCGGAAGGATCAAACAGCCGGACAAAGTCATCAAGTTCTGAACATCACTTTTAAACCTTAGAGTTTGGCTCCAAACATGCTTCTGAAAGTGGAAGTTGAAATTTGACCTATAACTTAAGGCAAAAAAGTATCAGTATATCCAAAAGTGAAAGATCTAATTCATCTGTTGAGACTATTAGAAGTAAGGAAGATAAAAAGAAGGGAAAAGAGAAAGAAAGTGAAAGAACTAGAAATCCACAATTGTCAGCCACTGAGCTAGAGGCAGTGTGGAATGTGATAGAGCAAACAAATACCTTCTTGGATTTCACGAGTGCCAAAACAAGTAGGATCTAAAAATTCAGGTTCCCTCAAAGCTGCGGAGTGGAATGTACTTTATACTGTTTACTTTCCTTTGTCACTTATCCCCCTTTGGGTAGAAAAATTAAATCAAGCCGAGACATCCGTGACATCAGACCACAAACCTAGAGAATATTATCTTCTCAAATCACTCACCACTTTAAGTTCAATTACCAACTTTTTGACTTTAAAAAATGTGTCTGCCTATGAAGTTGATGAATTAAAACAACTTTTATTGGAGTATTGTAACTTCTTTGAAGAAGGTTGGAAAAATATCAGCTTTAAGCCAAATCTTCATTTCACTCAACATTTTCCAGAAATGATTAAATGTTTTGGTCCACCCGTAGGTATGGCTACTTAGGCTGCTGAAAGATTTAATGGTATATTATCAGAAATTCCCAAAAATCATCATCCAGGTATTTAGTTTGGTGTTTGGGTGCTTAAAAATGCAAATGAGCTAATTTATTTTTATTGAACATAGAAGAAATACCACAGACCATGCTCAAGCACTGGCATCGGAAGTCTAGGGTATTGGAACTAGGTGAAGCTGAAGATGATGCTCAGTATGGATCTAATATTAAAAAAAATGAGTACAATACAAAAAAAAGACATTTCCATTTAACTGAGGCATTATTTAAAAAATAGGTAAGGGCACACTTAAGAAAAGAGACATCTAAACAGGCTTTGTTACCATCAGAGAAGGTAGTAGACAGGGTAGTTAAAAATATAGCAAGCATATTGGTCCATAGAAAGCGGTATAGGACTCATGACCAGAATCCTGGGAATTCTACCATTGAATTCTACTTTGGAAAAGATAGTCAGTTTGGGCATATTGATCAGCTTTTTAGTTCAAAGGACGATAATGAAAAAGTCTATCTAATTGTTAGTCCATTTAAAGAGATTATACCAGAAGATACAAAAAAGGATCCCTATGAGGCGTTTCCACAAGTGCATTGTTGTTTAGTAAGAGTAGAAAAAGCAACACAAATTGTGATAAATCAAGATTCAATTATTGGACATGCCGCCACTTTACATCACCAAAGGGGAATGTTTGGAATAAAGTACAATGTTGTCACTGCTGTTGGACTTCAGACACTAGTAAGTAAAAAATTAAACAACATGGACATTTTATTTTTATTAATATGGTTTAAATTATTTAGGATTGGTAAGAATTTGGAGGATTTGGAAAGTTTGTAATAGATCTTTGGAACAGCTAGATGCAAGATTAATAAATAAAACTTTTTGAGAATTTGCCTAAATGTTTAAGAAAACAATAACAAGGGCATTCATTACGGTTTAGAAACCCTGCTATTAATGAGTGACATTTTATTGTAAATTTAATTCCAACTAAAAGTAATTAAATGTACTATACAAAGTCTACCTATACTTGAAAAATATTATAAATAGTTCAGAACCAAGGTTGAAAAAATTGAAGGACCATATTTTTCAAGCAAATAAAACTGAGTTTTCCACTAATTTTTTTGCTTGAATATTTTATTCATTAAACTCACAATTAAAATGTATAACTAATTTATCTTTAATATTATCTTGTCTATATTCTGAAAGTTAATAATTTTTTTTATTTTTTATAAAGCACCAAATGCCTAATACTGGTGATGCCATACAGGTTGATCCTCCATTAGAAAGTAATGTTGGAGTGCAAAATAATCCTCCCCCTCAAAATCCTAGAATTCCTCCATTGGGTCCTGCTCCCCCTGAAAGACCTAGTAAAAATCCAGGTAGACCCTAACCTTCTCCTCAGGCTTCATCAGATCCCCAAATTTGATCAACTGATTGATCTTCTAATATCACAAATACAGATGGTCAATCCGCACCTGGTAATTTTCAGCAGCAAGCAGAAAGTGTAGGTAATGATTAGGCTAGTATGTTCTTGAATCAGTTTCTTGGAAGCGGTGGGGGATTGACTTCTACTAACCCAGCAGCCAGTACCAGTGGACCTGGTGTGTAAACTTTTTCAACATGCTTTTATGTTTTAAAATAGGTTTACCAATTTTTATTTTCAAAAATTTGCAGTTAATCCCTCTCTTATAATACAAGCTACTGATCAGCGCAGAATACTTGATGCTGAGTCACTTCAAAATGACCAAAACTTGTGGATGGTTAGAAGCATAGTTATGAGGTGTGATGTACCAAGGAGCTCAGATTCTATTAACTGAAATATTTATCACTTTTTGAAGTTCTGTCTTGGTGGACTCATTAATGTATCTGAGGCTCCTAAAGGCCCAACAAATGAAGAACTTACAGATTGGAAAAATTAGCATGAGTAAAAGCTATTGACAATTGAAACAGCATTAAAACAGGTTCAAAATGCACCGTAGGCAACTTCAGCTGCTGATAGTCAATTTATTTTAACAAATACTGCTATATTCTTATTTTCCAAAATTCATCTACCAACTTTTATTTCAACACCTGAGCCCCGAGGACTAAAGGGAGGAGCTGCTGTACCAATCTCTGTAGAAAAACATTTGGAACGAGAGCTTCAAGAGAAAGGATTTCGTTGACTCGCTTTTGATTGGAACTGTCAAAATTTTTCTGAGTCACTATGGAATCAAGTAATGGGGAGTGTAGTATCAGACCATTGTACTAAGTGGCTCTCAACATTGAAAAATATTGATTCAGCAAAACTCAGGTTTACACCAATCATTGTCAAGCAATGGGTGGTCAACAAGGGAAAGGAGATTCCAAAGGTGGCTGGTCAAAACTGTGAGGTGATTGAGGCAAGTAGAAAGGAAAAGAGATAAAGAGCACAGATAAAGCGTTATCAAACAAAGGTATTTATTCAAAGCATATAAACTAAAAAAAGTCTATTACTAATTTGATTTGATTTTAGATTTCAAAAAACTGCTACGAAATTTCAAGAAAAAAGTGCTTTGATCAGCCAGGCTTTGTAGCACTTTTTGATGATGCAAGTCTCATGTCTGATTTAGAAGAAGCCCCACCCAATCCAGAAGAGAATCGTCCTAAACAAGTAGTTCCTGGATTAAGAAATCCAAAACTCGATGAAATTTTAAATAAAATGGACAACTTTACTGAAAAGACGGCCCATTCAAATGTTGAAAAGGCTTTAATGAAGACACTTTATGATTTCTCAACTAAAAAGACAGCTTCAACAGATGGTATCTTGAATGTGCCCAAATTTCTGCCAAAAGCCTGCTATTCACCTGTATATTTAGCAAATTTGTTGGTTAATGAGAGGGAGTTACTTGAGGTTCAAGAAGATATATATTTCACCAATTTTAATGAAGCACTAGATTGAGCGGCAGCACCTTAAATTTTATACCCCACTGGTAACCATGTATATAGAGTGATAGTAATCATTTTTTAAATATAACATTATTATTCTTTCTTATAAAAGATTCCAATTGATGTATAAGATAAAAGAGAGCAAAAGAATTATTGAGGATAGAAAAACAGATATATATTTTTGTTAAACTTTAAGACATGATAAACATTTTGATTAAATAAATGTGAAATTTTTTTATGCACAATATATGAACTTGAAATAAATTAAATTGAATCTCTTCTCAGATACTTACAACAAAATCAAATTAAAGACTAAAACAAGAATAGAATTACACTCTAAATTTCAATTTAAAATACCTGTTTTTCAATAATTATAATTGATTTTATTTTGGCTAAACGCCACTAATGATTAGTATAAAAATGCACATGTGAAAAAATTTATGAAAGTGAACACCATCACTCACCAAAAAAAAACATCATTAAAAGCACTCAATAATCCATTAACATAGTTAATAAACAAAATATATACAAAAAAATTAAAGCATTCAAACAAGGGGAATTGATTTTCACAAGGATCTTATGAATTTTTTTTGTAAACTTCACTTTTCGCAACAATAACTGAAAAATATTAATCATTAAAAACCAAAAAATCATCAATTTATATTTGCTTTTATGCCTTAAAAAAATAAAAGAGGCTTTAATAGCATGTAATTTATAAATAAACTTCAGTAGAATTTAAGTATTGTGCTATGTGTCCAGTACCAGTTTGGCAGAAATTGTGCTGAACACTTTGGCTAAGACCAATGACTAAAAATTGAAAGGAAAACCAAAAAAAAAATGGCTCATATAATTAAGATAATTGATGGCATCAAATTACTTTTTGGTAAATATGTCCAGAACAAGTTTGGCCAAACTTATGCTGGACACTTTTCTAATTTGAAGTTGGTAAGGTGCATGTTTTTTTAAGAGAAGTGAGGTTTTCCTCATAAAAGTGTCCAGCACAAGTTCAGCGGAACTTGTGCTGGACTCTTTACTCAAATCAGTTTTATGGATTCAATTGTCTACATACTCCTTAACATTGTCTTTTGGTAAAGAGGGAAACCTTTAGCTATTGGTATTTGTTTTGAAAATATTATGAGTAGTTGATATTTCAATTTTAAGGTAAAAGAGTACAATAATTTTTGCGATTACTAGTAATTTATTTCCCTCAATATTTCTAAGATATTGGTTATAGTTCTTATAACACCTATCCCTAATATTCCTCTTTGATTTGATTATTTTTTTAGTCCTGATTTAAAGGTTTTTACTATTTTATCAACCAAGCTTTACATCAATGTAAAAAATACCCTGATTAATCCTGCTATATTTTTTTTGACTGTTCCTATTCAATAATAGCTCAATTAAGAGACATATATCCATTATCTATTTTCTTTTTCAACTTAGCTATCTCAGTGGAAAGTGTCCATCAATTACTATTGAATGATGTTTACAGTACGTAACCTTGTAAAAATCTGTAAAATACTTAAAAAAATTGTGACTTTGGTAGTTGGTTATTAGATTTTATATGGCAATAATTTCAAATAATTTTATACTTTATTCATATGCTAAGATTCTTAAGTGTTTCTATTTCTGATTTATTATATCAATTTAACTTTAACTAACTTTAGACTAGGCTTGTGCCACGGGGTGTCAGCGCAGCCCAAACAAGCTCCTATCATAGAATAAATTAATTTTTTTTAATAATTTTATATAATACTATTTAGTGTTATCTTTTTTTATCCCCTTTTTTTAAATTATCTTTTTCTTATGTTTTTGTCCCCTATTTTTTATAACATATAAAGATGCCAAAATTTTCAATAATAGATCCCTTTTTCATATTGCATGATGTTGATATTTAAAAATTAATTTAAATATTTAAATTAGTTAAACTTATATTCTCAACTATTTACCCTTTGCAATTATCAAATTGTAAATTGGACATTTTCTTTGTTTGTCATCCTTTTAAGCCCCCAATGTTTATGTCTAGTTACTTCCCTTTTACTATTAACCCCATTATTATCATCAGACTATTTTACAATATTCTCGCTAGCTTGATGCCATTGTAAAAGAACCCCTATCAAAAACCTGCTTCTGGTAATATATAAACCCTCTTGTTTAGTACCACATTTCTCAATTCGTTTATTTCTCTCAATTTTACTACTATTATCTTTTGGTTATCACATTTATCTGTGTTAGTACAGCTTGAAAATACAAATAGCAATATATATTTTTTATCTCTTTATTACCTTGATATAAGAATTTTTCATTTTTTTCAAGTAATAAGTCATTAAAATGCCTCGTGATAAACAGACACCTCCTTTATGTAAGATCTATTGCTTTATCTCTTATATCTTCTTAGACTAACTTTTCTTTTCCATTAATATATTTGATATATTAGCACCAAGTAGTTATTTGAAAAAATCTCATCAGCATCCTCGATTCGAATCCTTCAAACTCAAGAAACAACCACCTCTAGGGATGTCCCCAAGCCCCCCTTCTCTTGCCAACAAAAGGACTGAAATTACCTGATCTCAATATGGAAAGATACTTGAATTTGCTAAAGGCAAAACTGAAGAACTACTGTCAACTCTTAGCGAGAAGCCTTTGCCATCTTATATTTTTGATGCCTACAACAATGTGCTTGAATACATTGATTACCTAGAGAAATGTAAGAAATTATTTTATATTAAATTATTTAAACTCAGAAGGATAGATTATTGACCCTTTTTCTTTAAAAATTATTCAAATTCAGTTTATGAAAAAGGTATCATTCCTCCTGATGATGTCATTATCATCAAAGATGATTATGATAATGAACTACCTGATGCTGAAGGCTATGCATCAACATCTCGAGGGGGAGATAAGACTATTCTTTGACATTCAAAAAGAATGAGACTTTAGAGGGGCTCAAGTTTTTTCAGTGCTACTAAAACTCCTCCTGCCAAGGATTCCTCTTACTCAACATTTCAAAAATCTAAACAAACTAGCCAAAATTTGTCAAAAGGGTATGTCATTTCTTTCATGATTAATACAGAAATCAATTTTATATTAGTTTTTAAAGCTAACTACAAATTTTTTACTTTCTTATTTATTATTTCTTGTCTTTTTCTTATCTTTTAATCCAGCTCTAAAAACGACAATCACTCCAAAGCATCAACTAATAGCAAATCTTGCTCTAATGAAGAAGAAGTAGAAGATGATGATGATGATGAAGTTTCAAAATATGAAGCTTCTCTAACTAAAAAAGATGATGAAGATACTTCTGCTGATAAGGTTGAGAAAATACCCAATGAAGAAATCAATCCATCTAGCCAGCCACACAAAAATACTTCAATTTCAAAGAAACAGCTTATAGTTGCCGTATCTTCAAAATCTAAAATTGAAATTCCCAAAATCCTACGTTCTCTATCATCATTGATAAAAATTTCTAATAACTCCCTTCCTTATACTCCAAAAATGATTGGAAACTCAAAATTACAGAAGCAAATAGCTCAAATTCATTGATTTTTTGATGGTAGAATCAATGGTCAAAAGGTACTTAGGGCATGTCCAGAAATCAAACAGTTATTTGAAATCCGTTTGTCTGCTTCTCTTGAAAATCCACATGAAATTTCCCACAAATTCAATTTTCTATGGATGAAATCTGCTCATGACAAAATGCTTACAAAAATTAATGAACTCTGTATGTATCACTTACTTGAAGTTAGTTAATTTATTTTATGATAACTAATTTTTTTGTTATTTTTTTAGCTTTGGATTTTCTTAATGTTGACAATTTGCAGATCTTGGTGGTCAATAATTTGAACTTTGAAAATTTGGAAAATTTTTGTAACTCTGAAGAACCAAGCTCAATTAATCTGTCTCCTTTTAAGAAGACTGATCACCCTGAATCATTGATGATACACATGCTATCAAGACTAGTTAGACCAAGCTCTCACCAGAATTCTTTTTGGGAATCCCTTGTCGCATCATCTCTTTATCTTGCTTCTCAAGAGTTTACCCTTCCTGCTGAAGAATCCAATTTCAATCCAGATTGTCCTATTGAATGTGCCCTACATATTCTAGCCCACCTTACACATCTGAAAAGTAAAGTTCCCGATACAGTCAACAGCTCAAAATCACAGTTAATTGCTGCAAATTTTTCAATCACTCCTCTGTGCCAATTTAGAAACATAATAATTGACGTCATGATTTCAATAATTATTTTAAAATCTAGAGAGGCTGCTGCAAATATAACTCAAGCTGAAAGCAAGAAACGATGACTTTCAAGGAATAAAAAAAAACAACAGATATGCAGCAATTTGATGAGTCTCATAATGATTCTATTCAGAAGATGAATCAAGAATATGCACACCATAAATATCAATAATTTACTTTTTACTTGGTTGATGGTGTTTGTGGATTATTTCTTTCCTCACAGGACCACCGGCTTGTGTCAGATTCAGACTGTTTAGAATTCATAACACAACTCAGCCTCCTTAGAGAATACTGTGATAATAATAATCCGGGCGGTGAAAAAATCTGGAAAAACTTTAATTTTTATATCTTTAATATTATCAAACCCTTAATAGGTAATTCTGGGCCTATTCCACTAAATTTTAATACTCCCACCATGAGCCATATTGCTTAAGAAATGGCAGCTGATTTTATTGATTATTGGAATCTTATTAAGCCAAATTCTTCATTTTTCTCCATTGTTGATGTAATTAATACATAATCTTACTTTATGTAAATATATACTTTATCCTATTGCTACATTTTTTGTGTAACTCAAATTATTTATTTATGTGAGATTATTACCAAATCTGAATAAAGATGCTTAAACTATCAATAAATATTATTGTATAGATTTCTTACACCTTTTTGCTATTCATTAAATATTATTGCAATAATCATAACTCAAAATCATGATGGATCAAAATTTTGAAAAAAAATTAAGAATACATTATAAGTCATTTTTCTCAAAACACTATATATTTCTTCAAGATGGCAATACATCTTAGCATTTTTAGCAAATTTTAAGATAATTATTACAAAAAATTGAAACAGTTTTCTATCAATTCTTTTCAGCATGTTAAAAAGTTAAAAATATTAAGTGTAATGAATTTTTGCTCACAATTTATCAAAGCTTTTTCTTAATTAGACTTTTCTTAATTTAATTTCTATAATTTCTAGGTGCATAATTATCTTAATTATACTAAGTATTCTCTATGAAAAACTCCTGGAAATAATTTTCATCTCATTTAATAATAGTAACATATATATGTACCATGATAAAATAATATCTAGACATTTAAATAATGATAAGCCATCATATTGGTATGAAATAAAATTAAAGCATCTTTGAAAAACTAGTTAAATTTAAAAAATATCTTTTTATCAGTGTCAATGATTTTGAAAAACAATATTTACTCTACATTTTCATGATCTATAATTTAGCTTGCTGTATTTTTATTCATATTTTATATTGATTATTTTTTACACTTACAGATTCATGTATAGATATCAAATTTTGTTCAATAATTTGGTAAAAAAGATATTTAATTCTTTCTATGAAACCAAAAAAATAAAAGAAAGCAACTAGGGTACTCCTTATAAAGAACTTAAAAATATTATTTCTATAAATATTAAAACAAACCCTTTTTAGATTGCCATCCTTCTTGGTCATCCTTAAATGTCAATAATAAGTTATTGAAAAGTTATTTTTCTTCTAAAATTACATATGAATCAAATTCTACTTACCTTATCTTAATAGATCAAGTTCAATAAAAATTTATCTACAATATTTTTCTTGGTTTTTAAGATTCATTCAACTCCAAGAAAAAAGAAATATTCTTCCACAACTCTTAAAATTAATTCAATGGATAAATATTCAAATACTTTAAAATAAATTTAAATTTGAGTGTTATATTTATCTTAAAATATATTGAGGTCCACTCTCTGACAAAAGTAAAAGTTCTTTTATAATTATTAATATTCTATTATAATATAATAAAATTCACTTAAAAGTGATGTAGTAGTTTCTATTTTACATACTTGGTTTTATGAATTTTAAAAAAATATTCAATTAGATATATAGAAATATCATCATATAATTCAGCTTTTGGAATTCTGCACCTTCATTAAAGATAGATGATGAAGGCTAAGTCAAGATATACAAGGAAATTTAAATTCATATTAATTAAATATTCCTCTTCTACAAGGTAAATTTTAAAATTAGAATTAATTTTTATTGGAGATCTAAATTGATTGATAGATTCTTCATTATCAAGATATCTCATTTCCTTTTATTGATTATTTCACTTCTACTTTTGAAGTTATATGCTTTACTAAAATATAATTATGTGATGAAAAATATTCAATTTACCAAAAAAAAAACATAAGTCACAGTAGCGTACAAATTTCAGTAAATTTAAGATTGAATAATGCCACTAAATTAATTCAACTTAGATATGAAAGTGAATAATGAATGACTCAAAGAAAAAAATTAAAATTTTATTGTCCATTAATTTTCTTTTATTTTTACTTAAATAAGAATAGAATAATACATGGTTTTACTTTAGTTATTAATAAGAAAAAACTTATTTCAAAAATTAGCAAATTTTTAATATTTTTAAAAACAATATTAATAGTAAAGATCTATTTATATTGATGCATATGATCTTTTAGGACGGAAACTAAAAATATTGTATATTTTTAGTTTCCGTTTGCAATAATTAAGCAAGTTACAAAGCTATATTTTGTTTCTTATATTTTAATATATTATGTTTTATTTTACATATAGCAATGATAATTTTTTATTGTAATATGATTTTTTAATTTTTACATCCATTTTTTTTCATACTTTTATTGTTTTAGGTTTTTCACTAGATTATACATAATCATCAGTTTCATAAAAAGGTTTTATAGACGTGTGTTTAAATATATCATTCTACCACTAAACTAAAACTATACCTGTACAATAAAATCACATTTTTACCTATCACTACTTAATTGTCTTTTCCTTTTTTTATTAACATGTATATCAGAATCTTTTTCTGTATTTAATTTTTTAATATCTTTAGTAACATTAAATATATAGTAATTCACCAACTTTTTTTTTTGTTAAATCAGTCTTTTCATTGTACTTAGAAAGTTTCATGATAAGAAATTTACATCTTTCTAACTCTTCATTTATATTTAAGTACTCAGAAATATCTATTTTAAACTCTTGGAGTTTTTTAAATGTATTGAAAATTCTTGTACTAACTTGAATAGAAGAGCCAATGCGAGTGAATCCACCAATTTCATAACATCATGAAGTGAAATGATTAAGAAGGTTTGCTGGCCATAGAATAGCTGTGATGCAATTAGTGGCCTCCATGTCTACTTTGCAAGCTATTTCAGGAAAATGAAGCTCTCCACCTTTTTGAAGTTGTTGATTTGAGTCATAAGATTGATGAAGAGAATTATTCTCAGTGTCTTTAGGCATGAAAAGTCCAAATGTATACTCGCTACGGTCTGAGTCACAGTGAGAACTATTTGAAAACCCGTTTCCATTTGAGCCTGTTGTCAAAGTAACATTGCCAGAAAATGGTTCAATTTCTTGATCATCAACATTTTCTCCAAACCCAGGAGTCCCAAGCTTTTGACAGAGCTTTACTGCTTCTTGATACTTAACATTAGATATATTTTGATAAAAAAATTTAAAGAATAACTCTATTTGCTTCATGCAACAATCATACTCTGCCAAATTTAAGGGCTAAGAAGCATATTTAACTATAAAAGTAATTAAAATAATAATAGATTAAAACTATTCATTAATAAAACTATATAATACATACAAATTAATAGAGACTTTTTCCTATCTAAACACCTACCACCAACAAACATATTACCAAATCCACCACCATTTTTATGAGCTTTATTTTGTAAAACTCCATGTTCACAATATGAAAAGTCTTTGATGCAATGAATTGTTGCTTCAAGCATGTTTAATCAAATGAGATCTTCAATAGAAAATGTTTTTCACTATAACACTTGGAATTGAGGAGCGGATTGGATGGAAAATATAACAGCTAGAATTTGAAGTAAAATACCATTCTGGATTAACTAAATTTTTTACAAAAATCCTAGAAAAATATTTTGCACTCTTTCCATCTGTCTCAATACCGTAATTTTCAACAATAAGTAGTGCATTCTTGATGTTTTTTGCACGCTTGTTGTTTGATTTTTTTACTTGGCAGTGATTTTTCTTTATAAACAAACTTTGTGAAGCCTGAATCTTGTAGTGTAGTTGATAAGAAATTAATTTAATTCAAAAATAAATAAAAAAAAGTGAAAAAGAATGCAATTGTTAAAATTAACACCTCCAAAAATAATCATTATATATTCTTAATAATAAATAAAAAATCATATCCAATGTGCATGTAGAAAAAATGAGTATTAGCTGCATTTAAAATATTAATCAAGTATTTGGTATTAAAGCTTCATTTAATTGCTAACAAGTATAGTATTCTGCCGTATGTGTTGGGCACACGAGATTCAACTATACCATAAACATAAACAATTAAATGTGAAGCTTAAATCCAACGCCCAATTATTACAATAAATACAGAAATAATACATAAGTATGTGTTGATTCTTTATTTAATTTTTCTCCATATATCAATAATATATCAAACCGCCAGATATCCATAATTTATAATGTTGAAAGGTATAGTTTCCTTAAACAAGAATCAACTATACCTCTACCATCAATAGAATTACAGGAGGCCAATACAATAAATTATTGATATGTAGAAAAAAATTGATCCCATACACATGTGGATACTATGATATTTTATTTTATTTTATTATTTAATATTTAATGATTGAGAATAATAAAAACTTTAAAAATGAAATAGTGAAAAAATATATTCTTACTTGAATTTTTAAAAAAAATCCTTGGGTAGAAGTTGATTAATCGATAAATGGACAACTAATCATTTGATTTAAATTTTTAGGAATAGATTATTGTAGAAAAATAAGTATTATTTTTATTGAATGAAAAAAATGAAAAGAGAAAGACAAACCAATATAAAATTTGGATGCTAACCAAAAATTAGCTTTTTGATTATACTATGGCAAGTTAGAGATCAAGCTGCCAAGAGTTAAAAACAATCATCAGTTCTATTTTTTTTTATTTTTTAAAGAGATTTAAAAGGAGACTAAAAGACCAACAATCCAAGTTAGTAATCTGTAAATAAGTTACTTTGGTGGCAAACCTAATGATTGAGAAAAATGGATTCCCTAAAAGTTGAACATATATTTAAAGTGAAATTAATATTTTTACTTAAGAAACAAGTATAAGGGTCAAACCAAAATAAAAAACTCTTAAGTGAAACAGATGGAAAGCTAATTATTTTAATAACCTGTCTCTTTTAAGTGGAAGGAGAGAAGTAGAAAATTTGCCACTTGGATGAAGATTTGCTTACAGTTATGCGTATAGAAACACGCAAATTACTGAAGCCGGTTGCAAGGCATGCAGTGACTTGCATAAGGCATATATGCAACAGGTTTTTAAACAGCAATATATTGTACAAATGAAGAAAAAACATTATCACATGCTTTTAATTAAAACTTACTTATTGTTTTTACAGCTTATTTTTATAGGGTTTCACAATGTATAATTTGAGGAACCAAAGCCTCGGCTTGTTTAACACGGATGCAATTAATATTTATTTTCACTTATTTTTCAAATTCAATCCACTTATCCATATCATTTGTTCACATAAGGTTGGAAAACTAACCTTCAGCTGTTATGGACACCTTTTTTATCACTTATTATTTTTTTTGCCACTAAGTTGACATTTGGCTACAAAAGTGTTAACAACCAAGCGTATATTTCTGAAAAACAATATGCACACAAAATAAGTATTTTGATATTTTAAACTTGTTTAAACTGGGTATATATGTTTTGGCATTTAAAATTATCCAATACCACTTTTTCTAGATTTAATTTTTTATTATGTACATATACATTTAACACTGTCAAAAAATTTATGCCAAATGGCATGTAAAAGAGTAGCGCAAATTTCAATATCTCATCTCATCTTATTTCTTATTAATTCAAACCAGCCAGTCTCCCCCTGGCTGGTAGTTTATTTTCTATAGTAGCCAATGTTGCTTAAAGAAACATTGGCTGCTCAAATCTCACGTTAAAACCTCCCAGCCAGTGTTATCTGGCTGGGAGGTGCAAAAAACTGTTTTCAACCAAAGTTTCTACAAGCATATTTGGTTGCTTTAAAAAAAGACTTGCAGCCAGTTTTATACTGGCTGCAAGTTATTAATATATATTAAAAAAGTAAGGGAAGTTGCTGCATTCAACTTCCCTCGCTTTTAAACACAACATCTTGTAGGCAGTTTTAAACTGCCTGCAAAATATATTATAAATTTGACCAAAGCCACTTTTAGTGGCTTTGGTCATTTTTTTTCTTATTTTTTATCAAACACTGCCAGCTTAAAGCTGGCAGCAAATTTTTTTTTTTCAATCCCAAGCCACAGGAAGTGGCTCGGGTTATTTTTTTTTAACTTTTTTTTAAAGAATTACCAGCCAGGCTCCCCCTGGCTGGTAGTAAATATTTTAAGCAGCCAATGTTGCTTAAAGCAACATCAGCTGCTCAAATCTTATCTTAAAACCTCCCAGCCAGTGTTATCTGGCTGAGAGATGAATAAAATATTACTGCAACCAAAGTTGCTACAAGCAACTTTGGTTGCTTTAAAAAAAGACTTGCAGCAAGTTTTATACTGGTTGCAAGTTATTAATATATAAAAAAAATGCGAGTGAAGTTGCTGCATGCAACTTTGCTTGCTTTTAAACACAAAATCTTGCAGGCAGTTTTAAACTGCCTGCAAGATGTATTATAAATTTGACCAAGGCCACTTTTAGTGGCTTTGGTCTTTTTTTCATTTTTATTAAACGCTGCAAGCTTAAAGCTGGAAGCATTTTTTTTATTTTTTTTATTTTTCAATGCCGAGCCACAGGAAGTGGCTCGGGGTATTTTTTTTCCGTTTTTTTAAATTATTACCAGCCAGGCTCCCCCTGGCTTATAGTGTTATCTGACATTTGAAATCTTGTAAAAAAGTTTAGAGGAAATATAAAATGCATATTCTTTGATCCATTATGAATTATGAGTGGTAGAGGGTTGATGAAGAGATTAATAGCTATAAAATAAAATGGGCCATTGCTGATAAGGAGAGTTCTAAAAAAATAGATATTTTCTATGAAAATGAGATGGGATGGAGTCAATTAGGGGGTCTCAAAATTGATCAAATATTCCACATAATCACACCATAAAAAATTACCAAACACCCCATCAGAAATTGAAATACACCTGCCCTAGACAGGTGTATTTTGATGGTGTGTTTGACCTCAAACACACCTTCTTTTGGGAAGAAAAAGTCATCAAAACACTTCTCTCCTTCATCTTGATTATTCAGCACTAGGTATAAACAAGCCATCTCCTTAGATTCTTTTTCACATAATTTGTAAGGGCTTATTATTCAACATGTGAAAAACGTGACTTCCCACCACTTAAGCATCCACTTCATCATACACTCACCCTTAGTCTTCATCACCATTCACAAAATTCCTCTTTCAGTTTATTGTAAACTAGAAATAACTGCTACCACTCTAGCCCTGGATCTATTTGTTAACTCAGATACCAACTCCAATGCTGAAATTAACTTGGCTTACATGTGTGACATGCTGAATAATCACTACTTATATTCCAGAACACTTTCCATACAACACCCACCACAATTTAACCTTGATGTTCTTTAAAGCATTCCTGAAATTAGCTTTAAACAGATATTTGGCACAACCTTTCCTGGATTTCTCAGTTACTTGAACTGATAAAAGATCACTCAATTTTCAGAAATGATTCTTGTTGTCCATAAAGAGATCCTCCTATTCAAATCTGTGTTGCATTTTGTAATTTTAGTTCAAATTGAAATGGTGGCACATCTACCCATCTTGAAAACCTCTTCCAGATCAGAGATGGAAATAAATATTTTTATTGTAAAAAAATGCTTTGAGTCTCTCTTATATACATTGCATGTGTCTACTCTTGCTAATTTTTAGGATTTCAGTTGATTAAATGTTTTGTATTTAAATTATAAGTAATGTTTTTCTCCATATCTACATGACTAAAATTCATTCTGGATTTCTATTAATAATTTTGTTATATATGGTTTTATAAAAGCTTCATTAACCAACCCTTGTGCACAAGATACATAACTTAAAAAATTTTATTTTTCTAAATCTAGAAATTCGGCAATACCCTCCCCTGAGTTTCACTATATTAGGGGGTGGTGATTGCCATTTTTTCATGTCAAAAAAATTTTTTATGTCTAAAAAAAATGGCAATACCTCATCCTGAATTTTACTGTGGGAGGGGGTGGAGATTGCCATTTTTTTCATGTCAAAAAAAATATTTATGTAAGAAAAAAAAATCAAAATACCTCCCCCTGAAATTTACTGTGGGAGGGTGTAAAGATTTCCAAATTTTCATTTTAATTTCATAAATTCTTAAATAAATCAATAAAAAAATATAATCAGCCAAGTAAAAGTAATGGGATTCATAATTCCACCTACTAATGATTTCAGATGTGACCAAAGCCAAATAAATCATATGACAAGCAATGTATTGAAAATTCATCCATTCAATACAAATAATAAATTAAATGAACAAATTTATACAGCAGCAAGTCTCAATTGCACAAAAGTTTTATTTGATTGATTATATTTAATAATTGATAATTTAAAAATTTATGAAATAAAAACAAAACTGAAAATCTTCTAATTACCATATTTGGAACCCCTCCCTAAAGATTTAATATAAATAGGGCCTTTCCCCCTTGCTTTACTAACCTGGTTTATCAAACTTTGGTTGATTTGGAATGAAAAACCAAAATGAGTAAGTGTTTCACAAGATTCCAAAAAAATGATAACACTTTTTACAAGATATCAAACAAGGAGTTTCCTTGGAAGTTTGATGATTATCTCTTGGATTTTTGATTTATGATTATGCTGAGAAGAGTTCCAAATAGATTTGATGATTCCATCTCCTGAAAAAAACTCAAAACATCAACAAATCAGGGAAAAAATTATTTATTAAGAAGAAAAATTGAGGAAACAAATGATAAAAAACAGTTGAGGAATAGACATACCTTGGGAGTGGTACAATGAAAAGTATCAGCAAAAACATGCATATTATGGAATATCAAAATTCAAAAATTTAACTTAGTTTACATAAAAAGACTCAACTTTAAAAGTAGATATCTCAGAAATTTCTGAGAAAAAATTGATTATGCTTTCTGGAAATGAAATTCATGCCTATAGATAACGTGTAATCAAAATAATGTGAGAATTGAATGAGCCAAAATTTAGCAAATGTTAATATTTGTCCTCATAAAAAAATTACAAAATTTAAAGGACTCATCCAAAACTGATATTTAGCTGATCAAATCCGAGCCAAAAGCCTGAAGTAGTATTTGAAATAGATTGCATAAGACCTATATGCATATTATGCAACATTGAACTTAAAAAATGTGAATTAGTCCATGAAACAAGATTCAACTTTGAAAGCAGTTATCTCAGCAACCACTGGAACAAATTCAACACCATTTGCTGGAAATAAAATCCATGATTCTTGATATTCTTTCAACAAGAGGATATGTGATTTAAAAAACCCTAACCCTATTTCTGATCTTTTATTTCTGACTTAAAAGAAAATCAAAAAAGGGTTATAAAATTTAAAGCCAGGTATTATCAATGGTCTAAAAAGATCTATTTTAGCTACCTATGTTTTTTATAAGTATTATATTTGTTCCAGAGTAAGACCTACTTGAGAAGATTAAAATAAAGTTGATGGAAGTTTAAGCCAAGTGGATGATAAATATCTCAAAAACCAGTGAGCCAAATCAGATGTTGCGTTGTGGATATGAGAGCTAGGCTTCTGTAGAACCTTCATAAAAGTGGAAATGTGATCTGAGAAAACAAAAAAAGAAATAGAAACAATAACAAAAACAAATTCAGAAAAAGAACATCAGTTAAAATTGAAAAAAAGATGGTGGGAGGATGACTTACCTGATGAGATGTCTTCAAAGATGTAAAAGGACCAGATAGAAGTTCAGGAAGTGATGGATAAAAGAAATTGAAGAAGAGTTAAAGAAGTGAGAGAAGATGAATAAAAGGATATGAGGGATCATTGAAAAACAGAAAGAATAAAAAATTATGTAATTTCTGAAATATCCAACTTCATGTTGAGATGATTAACCAAAATGAGTCAGGAAGGGAAAAATTATGCTTTCAGTGAAAATTCAAAATAATAGTCAATATGCAAAAATAAAACAAACCCAAGTGGAGAGTACATGCAACTTGATCATTTTGAGAGCATGAAAAAAGGATTTAAAAGGGTTGTGTTTAAAATTTTGTAGTGTTCTTGGCATGATGACTAAGATTTGAGGATATAAATTTGTTCAGGAATTGTTGTTAAAGAAAGTAATGAAAAGCTCAAAATTTACTGGGGAACCATGTGTAAAAATTTGTATCAAAAAAGTGGGAGGGGAAAGATGTGATGTGTGGTGAATTGGGAGGATCTGTAGATTGGTTGGCTGTGCTGTGGTTGGAAAATTTCACTAAAGTAGGACATATTTGACCCCATGTTTAAGATCTCATGTACCAAATCAGCCATGTTTAATGGTGTGTTTATGTGGTGGTTTTCAAATGAAATCCACCGGGAAATTTTGTTCAAGTTTGAGACCCCCTATTAAAAATTAGATGGGTAGAGGAGAAGGAAGAGATCCTTAAGAAGATGAACAAAATATTGCTTTAAAAATTCTTTACAGATAAATATTAAATTGAAATAAATTTTGTAAATATTTTTTTCATTATATTGGTTTCCACTTTTAAATGCAGTTACTATTTCACATGTACTCATACCAAAACTTGGGAAAGTGATTTATATAAGCATTAAATATTTAAATTGGAAAACTTGCATATTAATTTCCATAACAACCATTCAAGTTATACACTTTAAGGACTATTTTTATTTTTATTTAAATATAAATATTTCTTTTAGTTGAGTAACTGAAGATTTTATTTTCGATAGCCTGTAGGTCTTATATTTTAGGTAAAATTTAAAAAATTATACAAAATTTAGTTTTGCAAAGACTTAATAGATTAGAAGTGAGAAGTGACTATAATCTTTTTAAAATTTGAAAATAGGAATGGCATTAGTTATTTAAATCCCTATAGCTATTAATATTTGTGATCAAAAAATTTGCTAAAGTTATCTATTGTTACAATTATGTAGTAAAAGATAATATTATTGTAAATTAAATTTACCTTCATAATTTTATGGTTTATCTTTTTAATGGAAAGTAATGATTGGGTATGTTAAGGAATAATTTTCTTCCTCTAAATTGATAATAATATTCTATATTTAAAAGCTTATGTTGGATCAATGTTTGCTCAATGTGTGCTCAATGAAGGATAAAATCATGGTTATAGTTGATCAACTTATGCATAACTTGAGATAAATTGAGGTTCATTTTTGGACCAATCTGAGAATAAATGTAAATCTAACTCTAATTTAATTATGTTTATAAAGTATTCATAAACCTGGCATAATTAAGGGACACTCTAAATTTCAAGGGAGAAGATTGCTAGCAATTTACCCCTAGATTTCCCATGGTGTTTGTTAGGTTGATTATTTTTGTTTGAATGAGCTTACCACCATCTGAACAGTATTTAAAATTAAATTTATTTTTATTCTTGATAATTCCAGGTCTAAATTATCCAACAAGTGAAATTTCAATATCTTTTTCAACCTTAAGTTGATGAATTCAAAGTACTTTGGGAAGACATATGGGTCAGCTCCACAAAATCTCATTCAGAAGGTGAAAAATCTGAGCTGCAATTATCCCATTAATTGCAGATATTCCAGCACTTCAAAAAATAGCAGGCATTTCTGGCCAATCAGCAACACAATTTAGTTACTTCTGTTTTTTATCAATTAATGAAAATGATGAGTACAATGTTAATAAATTTCCTTGTCAGACCCATGAAGAACACATGAAACATGCAAAAGAGTGGAAAAATAAATCAGCACATTTACCACACAATATTTGGGGAGGATGTGCTAGCAAGTCCTCAACTTGAATTCAGATGGAACTCAGACTGAACTTTGATGGAACTCATACTGAAATGTGCTTGAAAAACAACTTTAACTATTGTAAAACCCTATCTGAATCTTTAGTGGTATCATAATGAAAGTGAAATGAAATTATCTTAAATTTTGAATGAAAAAAGTTTCAGTAATCATTCCAAACACTGTACACCTTAAGCACATAATTTTCACTCAGTATTTTAAATTATAGTTCAAGATGGAGCTGAAAACTCATTTAAAACTTTCAATTTTTCAAGTGATATTTTTACTCTAATTTATTACTTAATTAAAATAGATTGAAAATTATTGAAAATCAAATTTAAATATTATTTATTGTTTTAAAAAAATTACCAGAATTTTCAAAACTATGCATTACAGAGAACTATTATAAATTGAATTTTTTTGATTCACTTTTTGATACTTTTAAGTCATGTAACATTATTTTGAGTCATGAAAAGTGAAATTGAATATTCACTTGCTGAGTGGTATTCAGTATGTAAATGTAAAATGATAATTCATATATATAATGAAAATAATTTTAAATATTCATCCAAAAAAATATGCATAAAAAACTTATATTGAATATCCATTTGAAAATTCATATTGATTATGCATATGTAAAATTCATATTGAATATTTAAATGCAATGAAATAATGAATATGCATACAAAAAATTAAATTTTGTATAAATATTAAAATTTTTATTGAATAATATATATTTAAAAAAATCAGTATAAATTGATTTTATGTTATATTTTGTAATTTTTTAAATTAAATTAAATTTTATTTTATTTTATTATATTTTAATAAACTCATTTTTTTTTTAAATTTATTAACTCAAATTAGATTAAATTGTATTGTATTGTATTGTGTTGTATTTTATTATATTGAGTTGTATTTGGTGATGTATTATATAATTTTATTTTATTTTAATGCTCTTTATTACATTCCTTTTCAAAATATATAATAATGATTTATTTTGTTGTATCCCATTTTATACCATTTGTATTTATCTTTTTTTAATTCTAGCTATTATACTCATCAATCTGTCTTTTTTATATTCAATTTCATTATAATAAGTCTTAATGTCATTTAATTCTTTTTATTACATTTATTGGACACTGTTGTATAGCTGTGTAGAAGCATTAAGTGGGTTAAAATTGGCTGGTGAACTCTGTTGTATGGCCATAGATCAGAGTTCACAAGCGAAAAATTGGATGTGGAACTCTGATGTATGGCCATAGATCCGAGTACACATGCATAAAAATGGTTGGTGAACTCTGATGTAAAGCTGTAGATAAGAGGTCACATACTCAAAATTGAATGTGGTACTCTGATCTAAAGCCGTACATCAGAGTACCACATCCATTTTTATTCATGTGGTACACTGATCTACCCTTGTAGATCAGAGTTCCTATTCTTAAAAATTGTTGGTGAGGTCTGATGTAAAGCTGTAGATCAGAAGTCACATGCTCAAAATTGAATGTGGTACTCTGATCTATGGGCTTGAATCAGAGTACATCAGCTCATTTTGAGAATTCAAAGACTTTTATTAGCACATGAAGTATCACCTTTTGAAATAAAATAAGATAATAAAAATTAATTTAAGATGTAAGGGAATAAAATATACTAAAATGAAACAAAACAAAAAAAAAATAGAATAATAGTTAGTGAAATGAAATGAAATATAATATAATATAATACAGTATTTTATAGTGTGATACAATAAAATAAAGCAAAATTAGACCAAATAAAATTAATAGTAAAGTAAAGTATTTCTTTTTTAAAAGGCATCATAAAATTGAAGAAATTTAACTCATTAGGAAACATTATCAAAAAAAATTACTATTTTTTATGAACTAGGTTTTTTCAATGTATTTAAAAGAGTATAGATATACTAATGCATTAGAATATAAAATACAGACAGACCTTGAAGCCTGATAAGCTATTTATCAGTATATACAGGGGTAAATAAAATACTTCTTCATTAATAGGACTCTTATAGCTCTCATTTTAAAAAAACTTAATACAAATGAGTTTAAAAGGTCTCTTTATTTCCAGATACCTATGAACTTAAATTTGAAGCTTATCATTTACACCATATACCAGTTTATTCATTGTTAATTTTTTTTTAGAAAATTCAAAGACATTAAATATTTTTAGTGTTTAAGTTAATTTGAAGAATGCTCAGGATGAGATTTGCATTGGGATTTCAATAAAAGATCCATCAAGACTCAAATTAACCTTGTTATAAGATATTAAAGAATTTATAAAGATATGATTCTATTAACTAAACATTTCTGGAAAAAAATAATTTTACTTAGGCAATAGAAGGACAAACATCAAAACAATATATTTAAAAAATGTATTTGAATTTATTGAAAATAAATTGAATTAATTTTTTGCAGATGGTTATATAAAAATTAAATGTTGACACTCAAATTTAAAACATGCACTACGCAATAAAGGGGGTGGACTTGCTAGCAAGTCCCCAACCTGAACTCAGATAGAACTCAGATGGAACTCAGACTGAACTCATACTGAACTCCTACTGAGCTCTACTTGAAGACCCACAAAAACTGTTCTGCTGAGTGGTGTTCATCCCTGATTGTATGGTTCCTTTGTCAATAGCTCAATGTGTGTTCAATCTGTGGTGAATTTGAGTCCAAGGTTGCGGACTTGCTAACAAGTCCGCCCCCTGTATTGCGCGGTGATGTAAAAAGGTCTTGTATGAAATTTCAAGTGGAATTGTATGGAGATTAGGAACAACATCTGTAACTGATAATAAGCACAATATATGAGATTGAAATTAAATAACTTCATCCCAAAACTCACCTTTAAATATGTGGGATAATATTATATTACAGATTTTATTTAATGTAAATGACTTCTTCTAATTATTAAAAAAATATCTTTGAGTTTTTTGAGTTTTATTGTAGGTTTTTTCACAAAATATTTTATAGAGAATAAAATTTGACTGGTTTTTTTAATGATATTTATAATTATTATCCTCATAAAATGAAATTTTTGGAAAAGAGAAATGTATTACTTTGTATTGATTAATTTCAATATTTCATTACTCTTGATTTTTTCAACTTTATTATTGGTATAAGTAGTAAAACCTTATGTATCTTAAATTACTTACATTCAATATAAATCCTTAAACTAGATTTCAATTTCAGTTAAATTTAAAATGGATATCTCCACTTTAGTATAAAAGGGTGAAGAATTTAGGGCCATAACTCAGTATTCATTTGATTGAAATAAAACTGCTTCTGTAGTAATAAATATAAGATGAAGATGAATTCTGATGTTTTTTAATAAAATAGCATCCACCCTCTTATTTTTAAAAACTCTTATTTCAGTTTTTCTCAACCACTTTTTCTAATTTTCTCACTCTTACTAGCTCCTTTATATGTTATCATATTTTATTAAAAAATGTTTTTCTACCTTCCTTTCACCTTTCACTTTTCTCCCCTTCTTTTTATTTCACTTCCTATCCCACAAATATTAACCTTTTTCTTGTTGCATAAAGCTGCTCTCCACTCCTTCCAATACCCTTCAATAAAAAATCAAAACCATTCTGATCCCTTTTTCTATCCTCAATTATACTTACAGCCTCTTTAAATTCATTATAATTCACTCTCTACCCATTTTTTTCAACCCATATCTCTAATTTTTATCATTACCTTTTGCTACACTTAACCTCTCATCAATCCCTTTTCATTTCCTTCTCAAAAAAACCTCTTGGTTTCTATGAGATATAACAGGCATAAAGGTCTGGGAAAGAGATAAATAGGGATGGGAAGAAGTGGAAAGGGGTAGGGATGATTTTAAAGGGTCAGAGAGCATTTGATAGCAGAAGAAAAGAATTTAAATCATGGAAATAATTGTGTTGAGAGAAAAGAAAAGAAATATTTAAGAGGGGATTAATCTTGAAGATAATTTTTTATGTAACAAAGAAGGTAGGAATAGAGAGGTAATTAATATTCTTCTACAAAATATAATAATAATAAAACATGAAAAATATTTTATATAGCATGGAAACAGGAGTGGAATCAACCCAAAAAAAATAGAAATCAAACAACCCATTTTTATACTATTCATTCTTATGAAATTATATTTTATGTCTTTCTTTTTTCATATTTTGAAGATAAAGGGTTAATACATCGTAAAAAATTCTGTTACATGCATATCACTACACAATATAGGGGGTGGACTTTCTAGAAAATCCCCAACCTGAACTCAGATGCAACTCAGACTGAACTCATACTGAACCCATACTGAACTTTACTTGAACACCCACCTAAAACTATTCTGCTGAGTGGTGTTCATCCCTGATTGTATGGTTCCTTTTCCAATATCTCAATGTGTGTTCAATCTGTGGTGAGTTTGGGTCCAAGGTTGCGGACTTGCTAGAAATTCTGCCCCCCATATTGTGTGGTATATTTTTTTATTTATTGAATAGAAAACAGAATAGATATTTTTATTAGAGCTCAGTTTTATCACCAAAGTATTATTCCCTTAATTTTTATAAGTGTTTTACATTTTTCAGATATTTTAAATATTAATAATGGTTAATAAAATTTTTTTGAATGATTAGAATTCAATTTTTGTTTCAAATTCTTACTGGGTAAAATTCAATGGAAGATATTAATTCCCAAAATATTTTTCTCAAATGATTTATTATAGTGCCTTATGATTTCACCATATATTAACAATGAAGTAAAATTATTTGAACATTTAAGACAAATTTTCTTTCAATTTAAGTTGAGTTGTGTCTAGATTTACATGCAAAAAAGCATAAAATTATATTAAACATTGTGTAGCTTTCAAGACTGGCTTAGCTGTGGGGAGGGCTGATTTCAACATACCATTACAAAACTTTTTTTTAATACTTCAACATTTTTGCAAAAAAATTTCACATGTACTTCAATATATAATCAAGCTAACTTCATCAGAGGTTCAATGTATTTTCACACTTTATACCTTATTGGTTCATCACTACCTCAATGTGTGCTGAATTAGATATGAATTTAGGTTCAAGGTTTCAGACTTGCTAGAAAGTCCCCCCCCCAATTTGTGTGGTGATTGGGAACAAGAAATAATTGTTTTAGAGCATGGTGTCTGCTTGAGCTCTTTGAATGAATTGAGCTAATGGAGACCAATAGAATATTATGCTTTGGTTATGATGAATCACCATATGCTGGGTAATCTTAAGATTATAGTAGGATTTTTTTACAAATTAAGAAGAATTAATGGACCTTAAAATAATTTCAAGAAGGCAGAGAATTGAAATATTAAAGATTTGAATAATTCAGTTTCTCTTACAGAATATTCTTATTGACTAGCCCCAGGGCTAGTGGATAATGAAATGCACAATAATGCAATATCCTGCCTCTTATACCCAAATTTCCATTCCTAATTCCTGATCCCAAACTCATCACATCCATGATATATTTTTATGAAAGTCACATGACTTATAATAACTGATGCCATTATTAAGCCTTTCCTCACTCTATGCTACTTAATTTTGGTGGCAAACACTTAAAATTTTTTCTCATCCTTATGTGTCTCTTCACTCTACGCTACTTAATTTTGGTGGCAAACACATAACATTTTTTTTATCTACACACCCCACCTTCTCATTTGGTGGAGAATTCCCACTTACCACTCATCATCTAAACCTTCTACAAACAATAATAAAGCATCTCTCTACTAGGAAGCAACTTCACTCAGCTATGAATGCTATCACTTTAACTTTAGCTGCTGACTCTGATTCTGAATTGGGTTTGGAAGACACTTTAGCTTATATTTCTTTTCAATGATCTTTATGAAGAAGAGGATCCTAAAACTGCACCAGCTCTCCCCTCCCTTGAATCACAAAACATTCTTTCTACCAGCATACACTCTGTCACTATGCAAATCACCCTCAAACATTTTGAAACACAACCCTTTTAATTTTTTTTCATACTCTCCAGATTTTCAGCTTGTGTGCTTTATTCACTTGGTTTAAAGTTTTTGTTTTTTGAATATTAATTTTTATTTTTAATTTATGCTGAATTACTCCTTTTTGGATTTCCAACATGAAATCGCATATTTTCTGCAATCACATAATTTTTCACTGTTTCATTTTTTCATTCATCCCTCATATCCTTTCCTCCTTTCTTCCTCTCCTCAAACATCCCTCAAACAAGTTGGTTTTATTTATTTTCTCATCCCATCTCTCCAGGTAAGTCATTTTATTCATTTTTTTTATTTTTTGATTGCTAATTATATATTTTTATGTTTTTTATGTTTTTCTTTCTTTTTTTGTATCTTAATTTATTTTGTAAGTGGTTATTTTTGATTTTTATGGTAAAATTAACCTTTTTTTTCTCTCCCTCTTTTCTTTCTTTTTTAGCTCCATCACACTACTCATCATTCCTCCTTGGCATGGTCATTATCCCCACTTTCCCCTATTGCACTTTTTTTTGGTTCAATTTCATTAAAACACATACATTTCACATTCTTTATGCATTTCACTTACTCCATATTCATTTCCCCCAAATTCCAATATCATTCTTAATCACTCTATTTTTCCTACTTTTCAATTAAGGTAAGTTTCATCTCCTTTTTTTTATGCCTAAATGATATCTCTTTCCTTCTATGAAAATTTCATACTTACATATAAGCATGACTCTTATCTGGATAACAGTGTAATTATTAAACTCTTCTTGTTCTACTCTCCATTACCAATTTTCAAGTTTTTGTAAAATTTTAAAAATCAGACTTGGAATCAGGGTTAGGTTCATTCAAATCTAATTTCCTTTTAAGTGATGATTCTCCTAAAGACTACCTTTCAATTACAACAAAAATATTTGAATTTGGTTCAGTAGTTGCTGAGATATTGGCTTTTAAATTTGAGCCTTTTTTTCCTATTTAATTTTTTTATTTCATGTTTTTATGTAACAAATTAGGGCTTGGTTTATTTAAATCACATGTCCTTTTACTGAAGAATTTTCTGAAGCCTATCTTTCATTTCCCACAAGAAGGTTTGAATTCGGTTCAGTGGTTGCTGAGATTTTGATCTTAAAAGTTGAGCCTTTTTTTCCTAATTTTACTTAATTTATTTTATGTTTGTACATTACATAATTAGAGAATAAGGCTTCTGAAACTCTTATCTGATGATTATCTAGGCTTATATCTCCATCTTGTTGGAATTTTCATCATCAATTTTAAAATGTTTTGCAATTTTGAAAATCAGAGTCAAAATTAGGGTTAGGTTTATTTAAATCTTATGTTCTTTTACCTTAAGGTTTTTCTGAAGCCTTCCTTTCATTCCCCATAAATGGATTTGAATTTGGTTCAGTGGTTGCTGAGATATTGACCTTTAAAGTTGAGACTTTTTTCTAAATTTCAATTAATTTATTTCATGTTTAGACCAGGACTTGTTAAAGTCTATTCTCTTAGTATGTCTGATAATATATTTTTCATTCTTAAAATCATGTCATTCATTTTATTTTCATAGGAATCTATTCTTTACTTAAAAAATGTTTCTCAGGATCATCACCAAATGACCAAAGCTCCACTTGGCTTGGAATCTTGTCAAGAGTTCACACATTTCCAATGTTCATTTCAAAAAAGTCAAAAATTAATCCACCAAATAAACAAGGTAAAAAAAGAAGGTAAGTTTAAAAAATATAAAAAAACCTTATGTAGATCAAAAAAGTATGGGGATGAGTAGAGTCATTAAATATTTATTATTTATTCATAAATTTTTTATAAATAACTCTTATATTTCAAATTCCTAATGTAAAGTAATGGGCCAATGACCTTGTGTGGTATAAATGGGAATCATGACAACATTTATTTGTTTCATGAGGTTCCTCAGACTACACTTGTGGAAAGTCCCAAACACTTGTTTCTAGGTTTATCTGCATTTTAGCTAGAGGAATTGTCATTACTTTAAAACTAGGGAAATTGATATATATTAGTTGTTTATATATTATTTTATGTAATTATATTAAATTTTGGTGATTCCCACCCCTTACTTCAATAAAATTCAGGGGAGGTATTGCCAAATTTTAAAATCTGACATGCAAAATTGATGACTTGTAAAAATTTTGGTGATACCCACACCCCTTACTTCAATAAAATGCTGGGGGGGGGGGGGGGGGTATTGCCAAATTTTCAAATCTGACATGTAAAATTTTTGACTTGTAAAAATTTCTTCAACAAAATGTGGGGGGGGGGGGGGGGAGTATTGCCAAAATTTCTTATAAGACTTGCAAAATTCTTGACTTGAAAATTTTTTGGTGATACCAGTAAAATGCAGGGGGTAGTAATGCCCAATTTTTATATAAGACTTTTAAGATTCTTTACTTGAAAGAATTTTGGTGATACCCACCCCGTTACTTCAAAAAAATGCAGGGGGGGGGGATTGGGAAATTTTTAAATGAGACTTGAAAATTTTATTTAAAAATGAATTTTTAACATTAAAATATGAAACTTCAACTAGTGATGGATAGAGTAATGAAATACACAAAATTATTGTAAAATTTTATGAACAAGTAATTATGAATAGTTGAACTATGAAAGAAATAAAACAGACAAGTCATTAAAAAATTTCATTAGACATTTAATTTCCTCATAAGATTTATTGGCTTTAAAACATTCCATTTAAAAAAATTTCTTCTTTGAATTTTCTTTGAGATCATGCTTAAATTTCATCTGTTCCATTAATTTTTGATGCTCAAGTTTTTTCTCCTCTTTATTTTATTTTATAATACTAAGAGTTAGCTCAAATCTCTTCTCCTCCAAGTCTTGTGCCCTATTATCCTTCTGTAAAGAGAGCTTGTACTTCTTCTCCTCCAAGTCTTGTGCTCTATCATCCTTCCATAAAGAGAGCTTGTACTTCCTCTCTTCCAATTCATGTACTCTGCCATACCTCATTAAAGAGACCTCATATTTTTGCTTTTCAAACTTTAGAGTCTCTTTAGCAACTTCCACTTGCTCTAGAGTAATAAGAAATATTAACAAAAAGAAGAAGAAAAGCAGAGTAAAGTATAAAGAGATATGGTATCACTTACCAGCATCATGTTTCTCCAAAAATTCTTAAATAGAAGAAAAAGGGGCTTGTGATGAAGTATAAATTTTTTGTCTTCTTTGAGAGTGGAAATTTAGACTACTTGAAGCCCTAAACTTCTTGTTCAAGGTCATATTTTTCTCCTCATCATTGTCGCTACCTTCAGACTCAGTTGATTGAGAATCCTGGGTTTGCTCGTCAGCCTTTTAAGAAATAAGAAAAAAAATAAGTAAATAAAAAATAGAATTGATAAGATAAAAAGAAAAAAGAAACAGACCTGAGTTAGATTTGGTTGGGTTAAATCGCCAATAGGATCTACAGAGAAGCCATCTAGATTCATTGAGTTTAGAACAGAGGAGGCTTGAGTGGAGGAAGAGGATGGGAAAAGATTTGTTTCAACATCATGTTTGGAGATAGAATTTTCACCATCCAACATGTTTACAGTATTGACATCAGCTTTCCCTCCAAAAATAGCATCCATCTTTTTAAAGTATGGAAATAGAGATTCAAGTTTATCATCTATGGAATTTATACCCTTACTGATATCAATGTCAGTAATAACAAAACCAGTGGAAGATGAAAGAGTCTTTGCCTTCTTGTATTTGGCTTGGTAATTCTTGAAACTTTCAGACCTCTGTTTAGGCAAAAGATCAATCCTTCCCTTTGTCGTATTTTGTAAGTCATTGGCCATTAGAAGATAGCCATTAACTTTTGATGCAGGGGGCCATCCTACTTTAGTTGCATTCTCAGTACCAAAACAAGAATCATAATTAGTTTTTATTTTCAGCCAGTTGATAAGTATGAGATGATCATCTTTTTTTAGTTGAACAGTCTTTGATTTCTCAGCTGAGCTGGAGAAAGAGGGAGTAATGGAATTTGAAGAACAACTGGGGGAAGGCTGCCTTTGAGAAGATCTATAATGATGAGGCATGTTGAGATATTTGAAGATGAAAAAGAGAAGAAAAAAACAGATGAGATGGGGAGGCGTTTTGAATGGAGAGAATAGACAGGATGAGATGAGAATGGGAGTGTGCAGAGAGGTAGAAGGTATATCCAGAGATTAGTCAAAGATGTGGTTATGAAAAATTGAGTATAAAAATGTCGGATAACAGGTTAACTTTGACACATAAAATAGGGGGTATCAAAGTTAGAAATTTGTAATTATTTAAAAGGTATTTCACAGCACAAATAGAAAGCCACAAGCATGACATTAATCCTCAGTAAAAAGATGTTTGGGGAGCACAAGATGGCATACCATAAAAAATAATTATGGTTGATTTGGTGGAAAAAAGAGGTATTTTGAAATGGAAGATTTCTAACTTTGATACCCCTAATGTCTAATAACCCAATTATTAGCAAAAATAATTGCAGAAGATAATTGGGATATAAGGATTTTTATCCGCAATTTATTTAATTGTGGATTGGTCAACTTTGATACCCCTTATTATGGTTTATATGGTTGTAAATAAAAATAAGAAATTTTTTCTTAAACCCATTTTATATCACATTTTGCCATTTTCATCTTTATATTACTTGATTGTATGCATCATATTGACCACTAATTTTATACTTCTTTACCATAATGGAAAAAATATATATAATTTTTCATTATAATTGCCACTATAAATTTATTTATTCAATTTTTAATTTAGACTTTACATCAAAATTTTATGGGTACAATTGAAGGCATAAAAACCCCAAATAATAGTTTATCCAATTTTTTTTTTTTAAAAAAAACTGATTTTATACTAACAATGTCTTTTTAAAGGAAGGAATTTTATTTTAAATTTTTTTTTTAATCAAATATTTGAGTAGTCTTTTATTTTAATGATGGATGAATTTGATTATCAAATTTTTGAATACATGTCACTGTGACAGCTAATTTTGTAAGCATAATATATCCAAGATGGACTGTTTGTTTTTGGTTGAAGTTTGAATAGCGGTGAAATATATCTTTTTTCTCAACTAATGAGCCATCATTGTTATTAATCTAGAAAGTTCAAAAAAAAAATAAAAAATAAAAAAAAGAAGTGTATGAATCATATTAATCATTATAAAAAGTATCTATTGAAAATACTCTTCAACTATATGTAATTGCAAAAAAATAAATAAAAATGATGTATATAATGTTACAAGTGCATTACTCAGGCACTTTGGCTGTATCACAGATACATTCTTTTTAAATTTGATCTTTGAGTAGAATTAGTATTTTCATTTGGTGACTGGTGCCCTCAATAACATATTTACAAGGTTAAGATATCCCCGTGACACTAATTAAACAAGGAAGACCGCCATTCTTTGTTTTATTTATAAAAAAATATGACTTCAAACAGCTTTCAACTGTTGTCCACCAGCACTTGAATGGATTTTCATATTGTTATCAAGGTGATTTCAGTCAATATTCACCCTTTTTTCATGATTGTTTCATCACTTCCTCAATATGTGCTCAATTAGATATGAATTAGGATTCAAGGTTGCGGACTTGCTAGCAAGTCCGCCCCCCATATTGCGTGGTGAATATGAGTGTATTTACAACATAAATTAAATTGTTTTAGCATAGCATGGCCCATGCTTTACATGGAATTCAATATGGAATCAGAATTTCCGACGGAGGTTGCTGCGTGCAGCTTGGCTTCACCCAGTTGATGCACAGCCCCTTGTATTCAAAGTGGAGTCAGTTGGGGTCAGCAAGGGTTTCATTCAATTATTCTCAAAATGTGCAAGTAGGTTTTTGTGATCTTTTATTATATAGATGAATGGATAGTACACGGTAGTGTAATCAAATTTTGCAAAGGTCATATACTGTGGCTTTATTAGTTTCATGCTTTGAAAGCAGGCAATCCTAGGAAGTAATTATGTAAATAAAACTCTGTTTGAAATATAGATGTTAATATAAAAATTAATAAACATGAATTTGAGCAACAAGATGTAACACATGAGGGGCGATTGATTTGACTTTATAAACCCCAACGAGGTTAACGTTTCGGTTTTCATGCGAATTTTGATTCTTTTTTACGCTGCTACTGGCGTCATGGTCGTTTTGATGATGGACATTATCAGGTTTTAGTACCATTTTAACATGGTTGATTAATTTGTCTGCCCAATTTTTGATCATTGATTCTTCCTCGCTCCGAGTATTAGTCAGAATATCAACCTGTTCATGAAGATGCAACCACCCTCCTCCGGGTCTCTTCAAAGCCGATAAAGCCAATTTTAAGAAAGGTTTAGAGTCAGGTAATAAGCCCATATTGACATGATCAGCTTTTCCGTCATAGTAATACAAAAAATCTTCGTTCAATCCTTCAGCAATGACCAACTGAGTATCTGAACTTTCTTCACCAATGATAGACCAATTAACTTGGTTAGCTTGAGCACTTCGTTTGAGTCCTTCAATCGCCCATACTGAGCAATCACAAGCTATAACCTGTTTAGCTCCTGCCAATAAGTAAGGAAAGACAAAGAATCCAATCCCACAAAATAAGTCAACTACAGTTCGATTTTGAACAGTTTTCAAGTTGCTGATCCTTATTTTCTCGGGATTGTTTCCACGAGAATACATGGTATAGGCGGGTGCCCAGTGATATTCAATCACATTTTCGCTCATCACCCTATGACTGATCTTCCTCCTTGGAGAAAAGGATTCCTCATCAACCTTCCCGTTATCATCAGTAGATCTCCCTTCGATTCTAATCGTCAATCGAGTCCAAGTCCAAAACGCCTGAGTAAACAATTCTGTTTGAAGAACTTCTAGCTGATTTGCATCTTTTAGGTCATCTTCACACAGCATGCTCCCAAGCAACACCTCAAGATTGGGTTTTCGTACATGATCCATTTGATCAATTAATCCTTTTCTTGCTAAATGTTTAACACCGAAGGCTTGTGCTACACATTGGTAAAAACTTTGAAATCTTCTCGCGGTATGAATATTAGTGGTTTGATGCTTGTATTCTTGTTCTTCTTTGTCCGTTTTGACTGTCGAGAAAGGTACAAAATCCTGATCACTGACAGCTGAGAGCCATTCAGCTTGAGCAAAGGCCCGAGGCTGGAAGATGACAATGTCGTGATATAACTCCCAGCTGGGTAGCAAGGGCTTTGAAATTAATTTGGTAATAATTTCATCATGATGAATGAAATGCTGGGTTATGGCTCTAACAAGAGGTGAGGCGGAGTGTAAGGATGGTGGGGGGTGTAATCGCTTTGTACGAGGCACCCAATGAAAGCTCACATTTTGTGGCCAGGAACTCAGGCAGTTGGGTGAGTTTGATGCCACAGCCTGCTGGACAACTGCTAAAGGTGGCTGGTCTTGGTGTTTGATCTCCGGTTCTTTATGATGGAATGTAATTGGAATATGGACCATCATAATGGCGCTTTGCCGCTGTTGCTGTCCCTCAGAATCAAGAGGATATTTGATGATCTTTCGCTTCTCATCTAGGAGTTTCGCATTTCGAAGCCAGGATTTGACTTGTTGGGCATCTTTCACACTGCATTGTGCAACCAAATCAAGTATCTCAACTGTACTCATCTGTAACTCTAGAACTATTGCTATCAATAAAAAATCGTAAATAATAAAGTGACTAGAGCAGTCAGTATCTAATAGAAATTTGAAATCGCTCCACCATTTGCTATTACCAGCGAATGGCTTTTCAACTTCCAGTGGTCATTAAATATTTAAATTTCAAAAAAAAAAATACAAACCTTTTTTCACCTATTTTTTTATACTATTGTATGTGTTTGTCGAGTCATAAGGTATCTGAAATAGAAAATTGAGGGGACAAGTGAGCCGATGTTTTTAACCTATGCCGTTGCTTTGATGTGAAAGCAACCAAACCAATGGCATGATTCCAAGAGAGAGAGGCCCTGCTTACTTAAAAAGAAGCAGTTGCAAAAAAAACTTGGGAGTATGGATATACTGCTTTTGGGAATGTGGCGAAAAAAACAGTGAATCAGTGGAAAGGGAGAGAAAAAGTCAGGGTGTTACTCTAAGTATTTCCACCAATACATGCATAGGACATCCACCAGTTGGACATGCTTCCATTCTTCGCATTGTTCGATTAGTTGGATTGGAAAGAGCTAATGACCCTGACTCTCTGGTATCTTGCCTGAATAATTTATCTGGCACTATCCGAGACCCCCCAAGGGAAGGTACCCGTATCAATGTCGATACAGCAACTATATCCAACATCCGTCCTCTGGCCTCAGCCCTCTCCCCTCTCACTTCACAATCCTCATGCAGCAGGCCCCCCCCTCCCCAACTCACCTCCACCATGCATGAAATCAGTAGAATACAAACTGGACAATATCTTTGCCCACCTGTCCCCCAAGGACAACCAACCTAGTGACACTTCCCCCAATAACATAAGACTCACACACCCCACATTCACCCAAGCCACCACATCTGGTACCCCTCCCCAGAGCCAGCCTCCCCCAAACCCTCAACCTCAGCAAGGTCTATCTTTGTTCATAATTAGGCAAGCCAACCCAGCCTCCCCAGTCCTTAAAGACCTCCCAAACCCTAAACTTCTTGCCTTTGTCAACAACCATATTTCCTCCAAAAAGATCATCATCCCCATTTCAAACTCAGTTATCCCCATCAAAGGAGTCATGAGGCACAAGTCAAACAACTTGAAGATAATTACCTTGACTGAAGAAGACCTTTCTATGCTCACCAAGACCTGGCAAGAGTGGATCCCTCAAGGTTTCATATACAAGCCTTCCACCTTTCCAGTAGTTGCTCACAGCATACCAACACATTTTGAACTTTCAAGACAGGCTTGCCTGGACTCTCTAATTGAGGGCAACCCCAACTCCCTTAATTCCCTATACAGGATCACCTGGCTGAGGCATCCAATGTAGAAAGACTCCTACAGTCACCTAGCTGTAGGCAGAATCCATGGGAGTTGGAGAAACAAGAGAAATCCCTGTCCCTTTAAAGTAAAAGTGAGTGTTCAATCAACTAGGTTAATAAGTCCACTAGATAAAAAATAGATCTGTTGACAAGTTGATTTGTTGAGCTTAAGATGTTTCAGGATTAGTGAAATAAGAAAATATACACCACCAATATGGGGGGCGGACTTGTTAGCAAGTCCGCAACCTTGGACTCAAATTCACCACAGATTGAACACACATTGAGCTATCGACAAAGGAACCATACAATCAGGGATGAACACCACTCAGCAGAACAGTTTTAGGTGGGTCTTCAAGTAGAGCTCAGTATGAGTTCAGTATGAGTTCTGTCTGAGTTCTGTCTGAGTTCAGGTTGGGGACTTGCTAGCAAGTCCACCCCCTATATTGTGTAGTGATACTGTCAGCCAGGCTACTAGACTTACCTGGTAAAATAATTAATTATTTTACTGAGATGAAGCCATGCCTTTTATTAAATTCTTATTATTAATTAATTATTTAATAATTACTTATGTATTACTTAAAACTAACTAGTTAAGTATATTAAGTAATGAAAATATTTAATTTAAGTAAGTGTCCCATACATTTTTACTCCCTAACACTGTGCTCAATAATACAGATGAGTGGGAATAAAAATTAATAATAAAATTATAATAAAAACCTTAAAATTATTAAATTACTTCACTGAGAGATTTGGATTTACGTGAAATCAATATATTTAACTCAAATGTGTTGTATTAATTGTGACAGTCCAAGGGAACTCATACTTTATTACAAATGAAAATGATGCCCTTGTTGGCGTACCAATTAATTTATCTTTTATTTATGTCATATATATACCCTTTCTTATTCATTTCTTTCTCACACCCTTTTATTAGGTGGTATAAATTCCATGTCTTTATTTCCTGCATTTTTGCCTATAAAAGGCCCTCACTTTTTTTACTTTTCAGATCATTCCTTACTTACCCACTTTATTACAACTACTTACAATCTACTTTATTGTTATCTATTACTGTTTTAGTATTTACTTTAAGCCGTGATTCTAAACCCTTAATTATAATAGTAATCCATCTTTTTTACCTATTATTATTGAGTAAATAATCATTAAAGATAAGAAAAATACGTACCCAAGTTTGAATCCTTTAAAATTCATTGTTGCTGCCCTTGGACCTCCCTGGAAAACCTTCTAGACTTGAAAGACCCCTTGACAGATACTTACTGAAATACAACAAAACATTACACCAGAGAAATGATATTTTAAATAAGAGTAAAATTTTTATCTTTACTGTGAAATTGTTAAAACTGACTTCCCAAGGATAAGATCAATCCAATGATACTCTACAAGTATATATTTATAATATTTTATGAAAAATAACCGTTATAACTTGTAAAATGTTAATAATAATAATATTGGTTGTTAAACTTTTAAAATATCTATTCTCATCTTGTCATTAATGGTTTTTATCAGTTGTTCTACTCTGAAAATCTGCCATAATCTATATGCATAGCTGTAATTATTAACCTGACTATGTATCTTTGAGTTGCATGTGCCAATCCAGCTCCAAGATGCATTCTGGAGCTTGTACAGATGTCAACAGATGTCTGGACTCAATTAAAACTTAAAAGTAGCTCTAACAAATCTAAAAAATAGGAATGATAGCTCTTCATCTAAATCATATTTCAACCAGTTTTGGTATCCAGAGCATTCTGACTCACGAAATTAAAAATCAACTAAGTTAAGTAAAATAGTCAGAAATTCAAAAATCATAAACATTAATTCAAAATTATAAACAAAATTTAAAAATATCCAGAAAATTTCCTGAAGATACAGAGAGCCTAGCTCTTCATTATACATACATTTTAAGTTTGTATAAGATATATTTGACTGTTAAACTGTTTACTTTATACCAGATTCCTCAGAGTAATTATTCTTCAACTTTTACCAACACAATTTTTATCATAAAAGGAAGTATCAGTTCTGGAAAATCCACACTTAACATAAGTATGGATTACAAGCCATATCAGCCCTTAAATTTTGCAAAAAAGTCACTTTTTAAAAAATGGGTGTCAGTTATGACCTCAAATAAGCACTTTTTTCTTACTTTTAATTTCACAACCACATGTTGGCCACATTATCCCTTCCATGCCCACCCTGTCTGTCAGCCTAGTTATCCCCAGGATTGAGTATTTCTTATGTTTAAAATAAGATAACCTTAATTACATTAAGATTATAACTTAAAAATAAGGTTAAAATATTTATATATATGGTTATAATACATATATATATAACTATTACACTATTTAATGACTTATAGTAGTTTAAATAGCTTATCCATAGTCTAATAATACTTATTAAGGTGTTAATGGAGTCACAATATACTTATCTTAAGTGATATTAAGTAATTATAGACATACATAAATTTATATGTATACATAAACCTCATATTCAGTGAAATATGTAGTTATATTATGTATATTTAGGTCTATAAGTGGGTTTTAACACCTTAATAGCCTATAAACTTTGTTTTTCTGTTTATTTTAGGCCATATAAACATATTCAGTGGACTCACAATGCAAAAATAAGCATATACACCTATTTCAGGTGCATATATCAAGTTTGGTCAACTTAATCTGCTTCTTTGGATGGATTTTCACAGATTTATGGGTTGGGATATGATTACTGGGTTAATATGGATGCTTAGGGATGTTATTGGGGTCTTAAAAATTTAATTTGGCTCCTTTATATGTTTTGGGTTTCATTATATTCTCTTTGGATGAGTTATTTTACCTGTTTCTTTATGGTATCCACTTTTCTCTGTTTATTCTATTTATGGTATGGGTCTGTGGTATCATTAATTGTGATGGAGGGTCCTTACTGGAGGTCAGGGTGTTGAATCTTCTTGAAGTGGATTCCATGGGGAGGTTATGGGCTCTCACAGTGCTGTAATTTCCAGGGATAGCAGGGACATCATCTGGAATGAAGGTCTGTGCAATCCAGTGGATTTTGGTATAAGTAAGGGAGGTTTTGACAGGTTATTGGACATCACTTACTTACTACACTTCAATTAAACACTAAAACACAATTATTATAATATAGAAATATATTATAAAGCATTTATGAATTGATATTATCTTTATATAAGCTATAACTATATTTTATTTATCTATTTTCCACCACTAGCATGCATAAAAATCCAAGTATTGTGAGTTTATATTGAGAATAACTATTTTATTAGTCTTCCCTTGAGGTTTAATAATTAAATCATTAATCAATAAGTAGTTGGACCATACATAATTACTATTAACTCATACTTGGATACTAGCATACACTGACAATTGGGGGTCTTTCCTTAATTATTACTTATTATTTAGTATAAGCCTTAGGACATGATTTTTACTCTAGTATATCTCAAAAATACCAAATATTTGGGTCTTCTGCATATTAGTGGGTCATAATAATTAAGTGATTACAGAAAAGAACCCTTATAATAATTGTACTGATTTTTTATAATAAAAATTAGGTATTTACAGTAGTAACTGTACCCAATATAAACCCAATTTCACTTGGTATTTGGTCACCAATATAACCCCCAATTAAATTGGTATTTGTTTAAAGCTTGGTAAGCTAATTATTCACCCTTATAAAGGTATAGTTAAACTTATTATTTTATTTCTAACAGTTTTTTTTGATTTTTTCTTATATTTTATTTTAATAAATAAAGATATAAATTCAGGGTAAGCTCCAGTGCTTTTATTAGTAATTGTATTGCTGATAATTTTTGTCCACTAATTACCATAAAGGTTTTCCCTTTTGTAGACGTAAAGAATTGTTATTTAAGACACAATGAGTGCTCCACAGGACAATGCAAGTGAAAAACCTGCTTATAACACCAGGTCTAAAGCTAAAAACATTGCTCCAGGACATCACCATGGAGGGCCAAACTTACCCACAACCAAATACTACGTGTATAGAGGAAAAGGACACCCTTCTAAAAAAGATAACAATCAAAAAGACTTCACCTCCTCTGCAGGATCAAATGTCTCATCTGGCCAAGCAGGTTCTGAAACTAGAGGAATGAAGGTCTACCAGGCTAAAGGAGGTAGAGCAGTTGCAAAACAACTGCAGGGTGTAGTTCCAAAAAATGAATCAAACCTTTGTGGAGCTAAAGGTAGGGAGGCCAAGCCAACAGCCCCCTACCCAAGGAGGGTCACATCATTCCCAGGAAAAAATCTTGGTAGAAAAATGGAAATGGAATTGGTTCCACCAGCAGTGGTTCAGCCAAAATTGCAACAGGGATCCTTCCCCTCATCAGACTGCCTCAGCTCACCCTTACAAAGGAAAACAATAGCCCCAAAAATCAGGGCTTGCACCTATCCCGTGGTAAGTAGATTACCCTCTCAGATTCAACACAATACTGATGATTACAATATAGGTAATGTTATTTATGTAAAATCTGTACAGAAAATTGAGGAGGACTTAAGACAATTAGGTTTTGATGTAGATACAACTGATTTATCTTTTGTTAATAACAACATTAATATTTATCATAATAATACAGTTAACCCTCAGTTGCCACCACTTATTGGTGAGATGAGGAGTTCACAAAATAGTGAAAACATTGAGTAGGAAGACATGGAGTATTCTAATAATAACCCAACTTTCAATAGAATTGTTTCAGAATTATGGAATAGAATAACTGAGTGTGAGGAACAGACAATTAATCTCACAAGTGATACAATTTTGTCCTTGAAATTGAACATTTCTCAACTGGAAGCAAGAAAAAAAGAGCTAGAGAATGAACACTTGGCTCTAACTCTTAAATATGACTCTTTAAGTAATAAATATAGTGAACTTTCAAAAAAATTCTATGAGTTAGAAAAGTTGTATGAAGCACATTTATTAAAATCTGAATCAAGAACAAAGTTATCTTTTGCACAAAAAAATCAGAGTGTATCTGATCTATTACAAAGATTAACTAAAGTTGAGATTGAAAATACTAATCTACTAATGAATCAGGATAATCATAAGTATACACAGTATAATAATAATCCTTTAATTTCCAAAAATGGATCTCACTCATTTCCCATGCCACCACAAGTAAAATCATCTGGTGGTAGTGTCAAGTCTGAGAAAACAAATGTAAGTCACAAATCCATGCAAGAGGAGATACAAGACCATTTATTCGGAGTAAATGAGTTTTTGAATTAACCTAAGATTGTGAAACAAAATCAAATCAGAAGAACTGGCCTAAGATTGATCAGTACCCAACTTATGATGGGGAAGTCAGCTCTGATTGGCAACATTTTATCAAAAGAATTGACAACTTTAAATTCTCATATAAGTTACCAGATGAAGAAATAACATCAAAATTAATTTCTTTATTTAAGGATGTTTCTTTATTATGGTTTGAAGCTATATTGAGTGAGGGTAAAGATTACTCTTGGGCTGAATGGAAGAAACTAATTGAAAAACAATTTGGAGGTTCTATATTGTCACGCGCCACGTGACACTCGAGGCGAAATCAGCTCATTAAATCAATAACATTGAGTCCTAAATCTATACTCGAAGCGCAGAAAGAGATTCTCCATAGCAACTGCAATTTCCTTTGTGTACTTACTATTTAACTGCGCTAGCCTAAACTCTAAATCTAAATTAGTCAATCTCCCAATAGGGTGCCTTAGTCCTTTTCAATAAGCAACGCACAGCGCTAGGTTCAACAAAATAGTACAGTAGCAGTTTTCATTAAAGTTTTGTTAATTAATTAAAAAGGGGTAAAATGAGCATGGACGGATATTTAGCGAAGAGGGTCTAAGTGTATGTCAGTAATGGTGCGATGGAAGGGAGGTCAATGTGAGGAGGAACAAAGGATATAAAAGGGGTTGGGTATTTGGTTCAATATTCCTTAGAATTAAATTATAAAATTGTATTTACATTAATAGTGGTAAATCTTTAAAGTTAAAATCATTGTTATTGTATCTTTCTCTTATTTTCTCAATATTCATTTCTAAATCCTAAATCTTTGATTATTGAGTTTCCAACCCTTCATGAGATTTTAAGAATTACTATTACCTCTGAAACTAGTCTATAATTCTTCTTGAACGAACCTCGAACCTGTAGCTATTACTTCGAGTGACCTTCAAATCATTTCCTCGAATCATTCCTCTGTGCTTCGAAGAAGTTTCTAAATCCCTCATCTCACTTTCAGGAACATCCTCGACCTTGTGCGTAGGTAGTCCGGTGACAGTAAAATTTAATTCTCCGTAGTTCTCATTCTTTGCACTACTACGTCCTTTTAGGTGTTTCTAAAATTTTAAATGGCACCTGCTCAACGCACTCCTCCTACGGGCGCTACTACTAGAGCTCGCGCTAGAGGCAGGCCAACAGCCACAAGGTCTGTTTCTCGCACTCACTCTTTGGAACCACTTGACCTTAGGGAACGGCAACATTCAGTTCAATCTGTAGAAGACATCCCACAGGATTTTGAGGATTCTAGTGATGAAGAAGAAGGAGAGTATACAATGCACGAGGCACCATCCGCCCCTGCCAATCACCCTTCTGGCCAATCCTCAGAACCTGGACCATCTAACTCTCTGGAAGATTTCATGAGACTTTTCATGAAAACCCTCTCAAATCCAACATCTTCAGAGGGATCTAAGTTCAAAACTCCTTCTATGAAATCTCCTGACAAATTCGACAGAGATCACCCCGACAGATTGCTACCCTTCTTGCAAACCTGCAAGCTACTGTTCCATAATGACCCTCAAACCTTTAACAGCGACCAATCAAAGGTTGTTTACGCTTCCTCATTCCTAGCCGGGAAAGCAGCAAGATGGTTCGAACCTTATCTGCTCATGCTTTCTTCGACAGAAACCCACTTACTTATCAATAATTGGGAAAAGTTCGAAGACCAACTTTTTACGTTGTTTGGGAACCCTAATGAAACGGACAACACCGAAATTGAACTTGATTTTCTTCGCATTAGTGATAATGGTAAAGCCTCTGAATATATCTCGAAATTCAGAGCACTTCAAACTCGAGTAGGTTGGAATGATGCTGCCCTTAAGTATCATTTCAAGAAAGGACTTCCTTCGAGGATTCTAGATCAATTAAATCTTCACGGTCAGAAGATGACTACTTTAACGGATTTAATGGATCGAACCCTTGAACTTGACGGCGTTTATCAAGGACGACTTCAACATCGTCAATATGCCAACAAATCTCAAGGCCTAAATTTTAAATCGGGACCTTCTTCACACCCACGACCAAATCAATCCTCCTTGACTCAATCCAAACCCAATAAGGGAAAGGATAAACCTCGACCAAAAGGCTCGACCCCAGGCGATATCAGCAAAGTACTGGATCCTAAAGGGGAACTTAAAGAAGCTGAGAGGAAGAGACAAGCAGATAATGGGTTATGTATGTATTGTGGGGGTAAGCACAAGTTGGAAGACTGTGTAAAGTTGAAGGAAAGAGAAGGTACTAGTTCGAAGTCAAAAAACTAGTAGATAGTTTACTTGTGTGCAAAGCAAACTATCTTATCTCTCCCAGTGCACAGAACCTCCATGTCTTAAGGACTGGAGTTGCCTTAAACCGCTTGAGATTCATTCTTTTTAAGAAGGATATCCCCTTCAGTTGTCTTATAGACTCTGGAGCTTCAATTTCTTTTGTTAGTTTATCTTTTGCCGAGAAGCTTCAACTAACATTTACAAATATCAATTGAACTCCAATCTATTTGGTCGAATCAGAGGAACCCAAATATTGGGTAAGTAAGAAAGTTTTATGGGTTTTCAACTTTCCAAACTTTCCCCCCTTCGAGTGGGAATTATCAGTCTTGGACGCCCCAAGGATGGACGATACCATTCTTGGCCATGACTTTTTAACGCATTGGAATCCTGAAATTGATTGGACTAGGGGATTGATCACCCCACGCTCTAAGTATATTTCTGATTCTTCAATGCAGGTCAATAGGGAGTTAAACAACCCGCCTGACAACGTCCTGCTAGAGGACAAGTCTCTGACAGATGACTTGCAAGCATCTGATCCTTCTCTAAATGAGCAATTGGCTAACCCTTCTAGCTCGATGACTTCACTCGAAGAGGATTTAAATTGCCTCGAAGTAATTGAATTCTGCTCTCTCAATACAGGTATCCCCTTGACAGATTCTCTCGAAGATGAAGAGGACGACCAAATCAACGTTGAAGCCATTAAATCAACTCTACCTGAAATCTACCATGATTTCCTCGATGTTTTCTCAATCCGTAAGGCCGATAAGTTACCACCTCATTGACCCTACGATCATCAAATAGAGTTAATAGGCCCAGTACCTCCGGCAGGTCCTGTCTATTCTTTATTGAAGGATGAATCTCAAGTTCTTCGAGACTACATTTCAGAGAATGTAGCCAAAGGTTTCATCAGAGCCAGTAAATCTCCAACTGGCTCCCCTGTCCTTTTTGTAAAAAAGAAGGACGGTAGTCTTAGGTTGTGTGTTGACTATAGAAAGCTCAACACAGTCACGAAGAAGAATGCATATCCTGTTCCTCCTATGTCATTACTTCTTACCCTTTTCAATGGTGCTAATTTCTTTTCTAAAATTGATCTTAGAGGCGCTTACAATCTTATTCGCATTGCGGAAGGTCATGAACCACTGACTGCAATGCGCACTAGATTTGGTAGTTTTGAATATCTAGTTATGCCTTTTGGATTATGTAATGCACCTTCAACTTTTTAAACTTTTGTTAATGATATCTTTCAAGATGTTGTTGAACAATTTGTAGTCGTCTATTTAGATGATATTTTAATATTCTCAAAAACACTGGATGAACATATTAATCATGTTCGACAGGTCCTAAATCGTCTTCGAGATCATGGTCTCTACGCCAAGCATAATAAATGCGAATTCCACCTCAAATCAATTGATTTCTTGGCTTTTACGTTGTCCACTGACGGTTTAGTCATGGATGACAAAAAAGTCCAGAAAATCCTGGAATGGCCTGAGCCCAAAAACATTAAATCACTCCAAGGATTTTTGGGTTTTGCAAACTTCTATAGAAGATTTATTAAAGATTACTCTAAAACTATTTCCAATCTTACTTCTCTTCTTAGAAAAGATATTCCTTTTGTTTTTACTTCTACAGCACGAAAGGAATTCGAAGCAGTAAAAACAGCGTTCACCACAGCCCCAATTCTTCGACATTTTGATCCTTCTGCCTCGACAATAGTTGAGACAGATGCGAGCGATTATGCTATTGCAGGTGTCATCTCCCAATTAAATCCTGAAACAAATTTGTTTCATCCTGTTGCTTTTGAGTCACGCAAACTCATAGCCGCAGAATTAAATTATGAAATTCATGACAAAGAGCTTTTAGCTATTATCCATTGTCTTAAAAAATGGTGTTCTTTTCTTCTCAGCCTAGATAGTCCTTTTCAAATTTTAACAGATCATAATGCTTTGAAATACTTCATGTCTTCTAAAGTGTTAACCAGGCGTCAAGCCAGGTGGGCTGAATTTTTGTCTGAATTTTCTTTCTCTATTTCCTATCGCCCAGGAAAAAACTGCATTGTCCCAGATATCTTGTCACGTCGGGACGACGTTTACCCACAGCGGGGGGACGCATTTGCTGACAAGAACCCAGCAAATGTGCAATCAATCTTCAACGAATCAATGTTAACGACTCATCAACTTAATTCGATGACAATTCAATCTTTTTGAAATCCACTATCCAACATCCTCGAAGCTCAGTCGAAGGACGATTATTGTTTAGGGTTAAAAGACAAAATACTCTCGAAGCAAGGGGCCAAAAGATTTAGTATTGAATCAGGTCTATTAGTCTTCAAAGGTAGAGTAGTCATACCCAACAACAATGAGATAAAATTATGGATTTTCAACAGTCGACATGATTCTCCATTAGCTGGTCATTTTAGGGTTGATAAAACCTACCAGTTAATAGCAAGGGATTTCTTCTGGCCAGGTATGACCAGGGAAGTTAAGGCCTATATAAAAGCTTGTTACAAATGTAATAGGAATAAGGCTCCCCGTCACCGCAAGCATGGGTTGCTTCAACCACTTCCTATTCCCTCTAAACCTTGGGAATCTTTATCGATGGATTTCATTTCTCAACTTCCTATTTCTAATGATTTTGATGCTATATTAGTAATAGTAGATAGATTTTCAAAAATGTCTATTTTTATTAAAACCACTACTACTGCTACAGCAGAAGATTTGTCAAAATTGTTTCTAGAATATGTATTTTCTAAACACGGCTTACCAAATGATATTATTTCAGATAGAGGCTCATTGTTTGTATCCACATTCTGGACCCAACTGTGTTGACAACTCAATATCACGAGGAATCTCTCCACGGCCTATCACCCTGAAACCGATGGTCAAACAGAAAGAGTTAACAAAATCCTCGAACAATATCTTCGAATGTATGTCAGTTACCAACAAGACGATTGGACCACATGGTTACCATTGGCCGAATTTACTTATAATAACTCGACTCATTCTTTGACATGACAATCTCCTTTTGAAACCATTTATGGACAACATCCTCGATTCAACTCAATCCATGTAGGAACTAATCATCCTGCGGAACATTATCTTCGGACTATATTACAACTCCAAGAGGAACTTAAAACAAATTTGGAATCAGCAATTCAAAGATACAAGGGACAGGCCGACAAACATCGACAATCTGCTCCTTCCTTTAAACCAGGCGACAAAGTATGGCTCGACGCACGAAACATTCGAACAACAAGACCATCAAAGAAACTGGCTGAAAAGTGCTTGGGACCATTCGCAATCGACTCTGAAGTCTCTAAAACTGCATTTCGACTCCAAGTTACCTCCTAAATGGCAGGCGATTCACCCTGTTTTCCATGTATCTCTCCTGGAACTGGCTCGAGAAATATACCCGGGCAAGAACCAACCCCCTCCGGAACCAGTCGAAGTAGAAGATCATCTAGAGTGGGAAGTAAGTTGTATCTTTGATTCAAGAATACGCAAGGGGAAACTTCAATACCTCGTGGAATGGGAAGGCTTCCTCAATGACTCAGACAAAACATCCTGGGAACCAGCCATCAATGTTTCTAACGCCCCTGAACTCCTAAAATCTTTTCATTTGAAATATCCTTTAAAACCAAAACCTTAAAAAATTTCTTTATTCAAAATTTTCTTTTCTTTTTCTTTCTTTATTTAAAATCTAAAAAAAAAACACCTCTTAAATTTCTTAGCCTTGTTTTCTTTTTTCTCTCTTCTTTTTTCTTTCTTCGCCTTCTATAAAATTTCCTCCAAAACCTACTAAAAATAAAATCAAAATTAAAATTAAATAAAATAAATTAAATAAAATAAAATAAAATAAAATAAATAGAATAAATATAAATAATAAAATAAAATAAAATAAAATAAAATAAATAGAATAAACATAAATAATAAAATAAAAATAAAAAACTCTTAAATCTCTCTAAATACAAGCTTTCTTTTCTTTTTCAATTCTTTAAATACATTCTTTTCTTAAATTTGAAATTCTCTTCAAAAAAAATTTATCTTCCAAAAAATTTGTTCTCTCTTTAAAAACTTTCTTTCCTTCGAATCATCAAATCTTGTACGACACGACCATTTCCTCAAACTTAACTTCAACCTCTAAAATCTCCCTATAATAATTCTTCGAAACAAATAATTCTTCTTTTCAAATTCTCTTAAAATTCCAAATTCTGTTTTTTTCTTTTCTTTCTTCTTCCTCTCTTTTCAACTAAAATTTCTTAAAAAAAAAAAAAAAAAAAATTAAAATCCTCAATTTAACAAACTCATCTCAATCACAAAACCGTTTTTCTTTTTTTTCTCTTTCTTTTCTTACAAAAAATTCCCTTTTAAAAAAACATGAAAAACTTCCTTCAATTAAACAACCTTTTTTCTTTCTTTAAATTTCTTCTTTCAAATTCTAAAATTTTTTTTTTAAAACTTCTTTTTTTCTTTTTCTCTCTCTCTTAAATCTTATAAAATTAATAACATTCACCTACAATAAAAAATAAAATAAAATAAAATAAAATAAAACTAAAATACAAATTTTTTTTTTCTACTTCTTTACATCTCCTTTTCATTTCAAATATTTTCTTTTAATTTCTCTCGAACCAAGCTTTTCATTTTCTCCAAAACTACCCTTATCTCCTTCCTGCATTTCTCAAATACCTTCTCCTCTCCTACCAGAACCACCTCTCCCATCTCCAAGAGCTCCTCTGCCACGTCGAAGGAAGCCACGTCGATAATTGTGTCAACCTCACCACATAATTCTTCCACGAACCTTACTCGTCGACCTTGACGAGGTTTCTTCAACCACACCTGGTCCAGGGTGTCTTCAGGTTCTTCAATTGCTTCCGTGGCCGGAGGGTTTGCCTCAGTTAGTATAACCGACGCAGGCTCCGCAATCGGCTCTTCAAGGTTATTCGATGTCTAAAACAAAACTCATCAGTAACTTCATCCTTAAAATAAACAATTAAAGCTTACCTTGAAGATGGGGTCAGGCTCTAAAAATAACCTTGGCGCCACTTCAACCTCTACCTCTCTCTCTTCCTTGTCGTCCTCGATGACCACCCGTCGTTTCTTGGGTGCCCGCCCTGGAACAGGGACTTCATCTTCATCTTCCTCCACCAACTTGTTGACCTCTTCCTCAACACCTCGCTTCGAACTTGTGGCCTGGGTTACCCAGGTTGAGATCTCATTGTTTAATTCCTTATCATTTTCCCCCACCGATTGTTCATCTTCGATCGAGACATCCCAAATGTCTTTGACCACCTCTTTGGTTTTAGGAATTACCCAAAACTTAGTCTTGGTAAATCGCTTTTCGATTTCTGAGTTCTTCGTCAACGCATCGCACGCCACTCGCCGCCAACGACAAAACTTGCATTTCTGGCGAGGGCCTCGAGTCGCCGTACTTTCGACACAGAAATACTCCATGCTTTCACAAGCCGTGCAAGTCTGTGAAAACTGTCGCGTGATCATTCCCTCATCCGCTTTAGGGTGTGGAGGCGTAGGTGTGGGAGTGGGGCAGTTCATTATAAAAAAAGAGTAATTAAGAAGTGAGAAAAAATTATTAGAAGAAGGGAAACTAGTGTGGGAAGATGGCTCAAGCTCAATGGAGTTCGCAATTTATTATACCCGGGCATCTGTCACGCGCCACGTGACACTCGAGGCGAAATCAGCTCATTAAATCAATAACATCGAGTCTTAAATCTATACTCGAAGCGCAGAAAGCAATTCTCCATAGCAACTGCGATTTCCTTTGTGTACTTACTATTTAACTGCGCTAGCCTAAACTCTAAATCTAAATTAGTCAATCTCCCAATAGGGTGCCTTAGTCCTTTTCAATAAGCAACGCACAGAGCTAGGTTTAACGAAATAGTACAGTAGTAGTTTTCATTAAAGTTTTGTTAATTAATTAAAAAGGGGTAAAATGAGCATGGACGGATATTTAGCGAAGAGGGTCTAAGTGTATGTTAGTAATGGTGCGATGGAAGGGAGGTCAATGCGAGGAGGAACAAAGGATATAAAAGGGGTTGGGTATTTGGTTCAATATTCCTTAGAATTAAATTATAAAATTGTATTTACATTAATAGTGGTAAATCTTTAAAGTTAAAATCATTGTTATTGTATCTTTCTCTTATTTTCTCAATATTCGTTTCTAAATCCTAAATCTTTGATTATTGAGTTTCCAACCCTTCGTGAGATTTTAAGAATTACTATTACCTCTGAAACTAGTCTATATCTCTTCTCGAACGAACCTCGAACCTGTAGCTATTACTTCGAGTGACCTTCGAATCATTTCCTCGAATCATTCCTCTGTGCTTCGAAGAAGTTTCTAAATCCCTCATCTCACTTTCAGGAACATCCTCGACCTTGTGCGTAGGTCGTCTGGTGACATATATTCAGGCTCACTCAGCAAAGATTATATGAGAAAACCAGGTACAATCTGTTTAATGATGACAAACCTATGGTATTTTTAATGAATTTGAATAAAATATTAAAATCCATTGAGCCAAACATGGATTTTAACTTATGGAAAGATAAGATAATATATAAATTACCTATATCTGTCAGAGACATTGTTGTAGATAGAACAATAATGGTTACTGAATATTCTGAATTTATTAATATTTTTAAGTAAATATTGTTAAACCATAAGTATGAAGTAAGGTACACTACTTATAAACAAAATAATGAACCTGTAAAAAATCAGAATTCAAAAACACTTCAAGAGAAGCAGAAAAAACCTACTGCACCTGTAGTACCTAAAAATTATGAAACTAATACTTGTTATAAGTGTAATAAGCCTTGGTTAAAGGTCACAAATATGAGAAAAACATAAATATTTTTAAAATTCACATGAATCTGAAATTGAAACAGAAAAAAGTAAAAATTCAAGTGATTATGACAGTAATATCTCATATAGTGATGACAATGAAGTCTGTATGTTAGAAGATGATTTTTCCATCTTTGAAAATCCAATATTAGGGGGTGTCAGTTCTGGCAAATCCGCACTTACAAATCCGCACTTAAATTTGACCAAATCCGCACTTAAATAAGTGCGGATTTCCAAAACACACTAGCCCCAATACTGGTGGATTTCAAAATGAAATAAGTCACTTATTTCACTCAAATCCGCACTTTCTCAACCAAAAGTGCTGATTTCACCATCAAGTCCCATTTCACTGATTTGTCAGCATCATCCCATTCATACGCAGAACTCCGCAGAATAACACTTCATAACTCAAAACATCGTACATCACTTACATCTTCATATCATATCATATAAGAGTCATGCCTTCCTCACTTTCAAATTGTGATAAATTACATAAAGAAATGACTTTCATGGCGCTTGAACTGCTCTTGGACTCTGATTCCGATTCTGATCTAGAAGAAGATTTTGTCGTTTTATCAAAAATGGCCAGGAAACGTTACCTTCTTCCCAGAAAGCCTCAAGTACTTCATACCCCCAAGTACACCATCCAAACACTTCTTAACCTATCTACACCCAGTTTTAGACAGCTGTTCAGGACTTCTCAGGAATTTTTCCTTAAATTGCTTGAGCTTATTCAGGATCATCCCATATTTCACAATAATTCTCAAAAAGAACAACGACATCCTTCAATTCAATTGGCCATCACACTATGTCGTTTGGGTTCAAATGGTAATGGAGCCGCTTTGAAACGTTTAGAAAATGTCTTTGATTTAGGGTATGGTTCAGTTAACACTTATACCAAACGATGTATCACTGCCATCAACTCCTTGGAATCTCAACTTCTCACCTGGCCAACAAAAGAAGAGTGACTTGAATCATCTCAGGTTATGCAAGCAGAGGGCTTTCCAGGATGTATTGGTTTTGTTGATGGTACTACTATTCCTTTGAGCCAGAAACATGCTCAAGGTGGAAACAATTACTTTGACCGTAAAAAGAGGTAGATTATTTTTAACTCCTTTCATCCTCCTTGAAACTAACACAAACAAATATATCTTCTTTATAGATATTCAATTAACGTTCAGCTTATATGTGACGTAAACAAAAAATTTATATCATTCTTCGCTGGCTATCCTGGCTCATGTCATGACTCCTACGTCTTCCAAAGAATGCATATTTCAAATGAACCTGAAAAATTCTTTGATGAAAATCAGTATCTTCTTGCAGATTCTGCTTATGTGAATGGAAAGTATGTACTTCCTGCTTTTCGGGGAGCAGCTTCAGAAGACAGTCAAAATGCCAAATTCAACAATCATTTGGCAAAGTCAAGAGTCCGTATTGAACATTCTATTGGAATCTTGAAAGGCCGTTTTTCTAGTTTAAGGGAATTAAGAAGTCCTCTTAGAAATAAATCTGAAATGGAGGCGGTGATCAACTGGATTCTGTGTTGCACTATACTTCATAACCTACTTGCTGACCTCAAAGATCAATGGTTAGAGCTGTATGAAGATGAACAAGTTGATTCACCTCCGACTATATCCAACACTTCTATTTCTCAATCAACTAGTATAAGGGCGAAAATCCTTCCAATAACACTCCAATATTTTTCAACGCAATTTTAATTTTTTTCTCTTTCTCTTCAAATTATCAATTTGCATGTATTATTCACTGGGAATGGTAAATTTTTTTGCATATTTTTTTGGTTTTTGAATTTGCTGTTAAAGTCTTATTTTTTTTTCTCTCTGTGTTTTCTTTCATCAACTCAACATGAAATCGCATATTTTCAGCAAACGCATATTTTTTCAGTCACTCAAAGGTTGGGAAAGAGTTGGAAGGGAAGATTAAGGGTTCCGAGGCATTTTAAATGAAGAAAAGGGTCTGGGAGAGGTTGAGAGGGGTGAAATGGGGATCAAAAGAGGATGGCATACAATGGGGCTGGGAGGATAGCAAAAGGCATGGGGAGGGAAGACAAGCATGTGTTGATAGAATTGAAAGGGATGGAGATTGGTGCAAACAGAATGTGAAAATAGGAGGATGAACTTTGTTCTTCGGGCGAAGAACAGAGTTCACTTCCATAAAATATTAGCTGAAACATAGTTTTCAATTCTGTAAAAACAGTTGTAAGTAATAGAAAAAGTCACTGATTTTTTTTATATGTAATCCTTGCTTTACAAGGAGACTTTTGTGACAAAGCAGATTTTTGAGTTACCCTTTGAGATTTGGAATGTCTGGGAGGCATTATGAAACTGGCACATAACAAGAAAAAAGATTAAAAAGTAGAAGAAATAAGTAAAAAAGAATGTAAACATGCCTGGTCAAAATATTGAAAATGTTGGAGATTGGTGCAAACAGAATGTGACAATAGGAGGATGAACTCTGTTCTTCGGGCAAAGAACAGAGTTCACTTCCATAAAATATTAGCTGAAACATAGTTTTCAATTCTGTAAAAACAGTTGTAAGTAATAGAAAAAGTCACTGATTTTTTTTCTATGTAATCCTTGCTTTACGAGGAGACTTTTGTGACGAAGCAGATTTTTGAGTTACCTTTTGAGATTTGGAATGTCTGGGAGGCATTATGAAACTGGCACATAACAAGAAAAAAGATTAAAAAGTAGAAGAAATAAGTAAAAAAGAATGTAAACATGCCTGGTCAAAATATTGAAAATGTCAGGAAGGGGTGTGTGCCGAGGATTGATGGGTAGGTAGCGAGGAAGGTCAGTGTGTCACATGTGACAGGGATGGGGTAAGAAAGGAAGGGATGTTTTGTGGCCAAAATGTGGTTGTGAAAAAAAACGGGAAAAAAGTGCTGATTTGAGGTCATAACTGACACCCTTTTTTGAAATAAGTGACTTTTTTGCAAAATTTAAGTGCTGATTTGTAAGTGCTGATTTGGTTTGAAATCCGCACTTAATTTAAGTGCGGATTTGCCAGAACTGACACCCCCTATTAAATATGGACTCAAATGAATATTTAATGAATTTTGAGGATGCTGAAATCATTAAAGATATACAAGCTGATAACTTAAAAATGACACCTCTCATGGTTCCAGCTATCATTTATGGTGAAAATGTTAATATAGTATTGGACACAGGAGCTGCTGTTTCTGTTGTTTCTACAAATAAATTACAGAAAATTGATAGTGAGTATAAGTCAAAGCTTGAACCACTCCAAAGTAAAAATTGGAGAGGTTTGGGATCAGTACTAAAATTAATTGTTAGATAAAAAGCTGCTGTTTTCTTTAAACATCAACATGGTTATGTTAGAGTAGCTTGTGACTTTGTAGCAATGGATAATAATAATTGTAATAACTGTTTTTTCATTGGAAATGACATTCTGACTAAGTTTGGTGTGAAATTAGACCCTGCTAATAATAATTTTACAATTGGCATAAATGGTAAAAGGAAATTTAAAATAAATTCTTTTAACACAGTCTTACACATTGAGTCAGTGATAAATATTCTGTGCAAAGGAAGAGAATCCAATGAAATGGAACTTCTGGAAACAGAAATTTCAAAAGCATCATTTGAAACTCAGATAAGTGAAGCTGAGAAGACAACTATTTTGGACTTAATTAAAGAATTTCCAATGGCTTTTGCACATGGGACCAATGAACTTGTCCTTGTAAAAGATCATGAGATGTAAATTAGTTTAACCTGTGATATGGATAATATTCCTGCTAGTCTTAAAAAGAAACCATACCCTGCTTCACCAATGAAGAGGAAAGACATAGAGGAAAATATTAAGATGTTGCTAAAAATGAACATTCTTGAGAAGGTTGAAACTACACCAAAATATTGTGTAATATCACCAGTGGTAATTTCTTATGAACAAGATAAAGCAAGACTGTGCGGTGATTATAGAGCATTAAATACATTTACAGTAGATGTTATTTATCCCTTGCCAAGTATTGCCTCTATACATGCTACCCTTAGAGGTGCTAAGTATATAAGTTGCCTAGATGGAAATAAAGGGTACCATCAAATTCCTGTTAAAAAGAATTTACAGAACTTTTTGTTGATAACAACACATATGGGAATATATATATACCTCAGGATGCCATTTGGACCAAAAAATGCTCCTTCAGTTTTTCAGAAATTAATGGATAGAAAATTCCATAATTAAATGATTGAGGGATAATTAATGGTATAAATTGATGACATAATAGTGTTCTCTAAAACATATGATGAACACTTAATCTATTTAAAGAAGGTGTTTCAGAAAATGGATGAAATAAAAATGACCCTTGCATTGAAAAAATGTAAATTTGGGTTTGAGTCTTTAAAAGTGCTTGGTCATATTTTATCTGGCTTATAAATATGTGTAGACCAAAATAAGGTGGCTTCAATAAAGAATATTGGCATTCCTCAAAATGTAAAGGATGTACAATCTTTTCTTGGTATGTGTGGTTATTATAGACAATATTTAAAGAACTACCAATTAATTGCTGCACCATTGACCACACTGATAAAGAAATCAGAAGCTTTCATTTAGAATTATGAAAGACAACATGCTATTGATAAGTTGAGAGAATGTTTGATGACAGCTCCTATCTTGGGATTACAAGATTTCCAATTGCCTTTTGTATTGTATACAGATGCAAGTTTCATTGGTCTGGGTGCTGCTTTTCATCAAAAACAACTTATTGAAGGGAAAATTTCAGAAATAGTAATTTGCTATATTTCATGTACTCTAAGAAGTAGTGAATTGAAATATGGTGCTACTCAACTTGAATGTTTGTCAGTAGTATTGGCTCTTGAGAAGCTACATTATTACCTTGAAGACCAAAAATTTGAGTTGATAACTGACTGTAGTGCAGTTAAATCACCACGCAATATGGGGGGCGGACTTGCTAGAAAGTCCGCAACCTTGAACCCTAATTCATATCTTTTTGAGCACACATTGAGGAAGTGATGAAACCATCATGAAGAAGTATTGAATTTACTTTGAACACACCTTGAAGCTCATGTGAACACAAATGGGGCTACAAGGGCTTGAAAGGCTGGAGAGAGGGGTGAGGAAGGGTGTATGGGGTAGCGAAAAGGTTGGGAAAGAGTTGGAAGGGAAGATTAAGGGTTCCAAGGCATTTTAAATGAAGAAAAGGGTCTGGGAGAGGTTGAGAGGGGTGAAATGGGGATCAAAAGAGGATGGCATACAATGGGGCTGGGAGGATAGCGAAAGGCATGTGAAGGGAAGACAAGCACGTGTTGATAGAATTGAAAGGGATGGAGATTGGTGCAAACAGAGTGTGAAAATAGGAGGATGAACTCTGTTCTTCGGGCGAAGAACAGAGTTCACTTCCATAAAATATTAGCTGAAACATAGTTTTCAATTCTGTAAAAACAGTTGTAAGTAATAGAAAAAGTCACTGATTTTTTTTATATGTAATCTGAAATTTTTTAATAAAATTATTGTATTTAAGAATTGAAATATTGTCAATCAATTTTTATTGATCAAATTAATTTAATAAAGTATTATTTTAATAAGCTGTTTCAAAAAATACTTTGCATTGAGTAGACTCATGGAATGATTTTTTCTGGCTTCCATTCAGTTATCCTCACACTTTCACTATGTTTTCAATATAGATCCATTGTTATTTGTGTGATACTTCAAGTGAAAGTTCAGTATTACTTCAGTCTGAGTTCCATCTGATTTCCATCTGACTTCAAGTTGCGGACTTGCTAGCAAGTCCTCCCCCTATATTGCGTGGTGAATCACTCTTAAAAATGAAAACTCCTAATAGACATATGTTTAGATGGCAATTATCTGTAAAAGAATACAGAGGACGGATGACTATTACACATAGAGCAGGATCTTTACACTCTAATGTAGATCTGTTATCTAGATTACCTCTGCCTAATAATGATGATAATCCTGCTTATGTTCCTGAGTCAGAGATTATTAAAATTTATGGAATTTATATTGTAGATCTTGAGGATGAATTTATGCAATCAATTCTTGATAATTATGCTTCAGACCCTGGCTTGAGTAAACTTAATACAATATTAAAAGATCCATCTAATTCTTCAATGAATGTTTTAATAAAAACATTACCACATATGTATAAAGGAGAATTAGAAAAAGGAAAATTTTTGATTGAGGATGGTTATATATATTACAGGAAAAAATTATATAATGTAATTGTAATTCACCCTTCAATGAAGGAGTTAATGTTAAGTATATGTCATGATGATATATTAGCAGGTCATTTTGACTTCCATAAAACATTAACCAGAGAAAAAATTCAGCTTGGTGGATTAACACGTCTGATGATGTTTAAAAATATGTTGAGACATGTGATTCTTGTGAAAAATCTAAAAGAATATCAGGCAAAAAAGATGGTTTATTACAAAAAATTGAGCAACAAAAAGCTCCATGGGAAATACTTAACATAGACTTTGTAACAGGTTTTCCAATAGCAAGGCATAAGAGTTATAACTCCTGCTGGGTAATTGTAGATAGATTTACAAAAATGTGTAAATTTATTCCTACCCAAAAAGAGTTCTCTGAAAAGGAATTAGCTTTTTTATGGTGGACACAAATTTTAAATATAGCAGGGTTCCCCAAAGCAATATTTTCAGACAGAGGTCCAAAATTTACTTCTGAGTTCTGGACATCACTTATTGATGTTTCAGGTTGTCAATTAAAACTTTTTACAGCACACCATCCACAAACTGATGGGCTAGCAAAAAGAATTATACAAACCTAAGAAGATATGATAAGAAGATATTGTGCTTTTGGTCTTAACTTTAAAGATAATGACAAATTCACGCATGATTGGGTAACCCTTATCCCAGGTTTAGAATTTGCATACAATAGTACAGTACATTCTGTCACTGGCAAAAAGACATTTGAGTTATGGTTGGGTTATGTACCTAATACCCCTGCTAAAACTCTTAATAAATTACCTAGATTTAATATCCATCCAGGTAAAAAATATTTTCTTTGTATGTAAGAATTATGCAGAAAACATGCTCAAGAATGTATAAATAAGGCATTTGATTATGAGAAGAAAAGATGGGATAAAGCCCATAAAGAACAAATGTTCAAAGAGGGTGATGAAGTCCTTATTTCTACACTACATTTAAATTTACAAGGTAATGTTAAATGAAGGATCCATTCGTAGCACCATTTGTAGTAAAAAAGATGGTTTGTAACAATTCTGTTGAAGTTATTCTATATGCACCATAGGATAAAAAATATCCAGTATTTCCTATTTCTCTTGTAAAACCATACCATTCTAATGATACTGCTCTATTTCTAATAAGATCAGGAAGGAATAAACAGCAACCTGAAGAAATAGTTGAAAAAGCAAAAATTGAAAAGATACTTAAAGGAAAGACACCTTAAAAAAGAAAAGGGAGTTGAGTATCTATTAAGGTTTAAAAATAAATCAAGTGAATATGACCAGTGATTTCCAGAAAATTAAATCTCTGATTTTAAAATTCTCTTGAAAAAATTTAAATCCAAATAATACTGTTTAATTCAGTATATGTATCATAGAAAATTTAAAAAAAAAATTCTATTCAATCTTACTTATTAATTAAAATGTCTTAACATCTTTTATTATTTTTTTTAAGTGAAGGAGTGTCAGCCTAGGTATCCCAAGGACTGAGTTTTTCTTATGTTTAAAATAAGATAACCATAATTACATTAAGCTTATAACATAAAAATAAGGTTAAAGTATTTATATATATGGTTCTTGTCAGCCAGGCTACTAGACTTACCCAGTAAAATAATTGATTATCTTACTGAGGTGAAGCCACCCCTTTTAAATCCTTATTAATAATTAATTAATTATTAACTACTTATGTATTAATTACAACTAACTAGCTAAGTACACTAAGTAATGTAGATAATTAATAAAAATAAGTACTTGTCCCATACATATTTTACTCCTTAACACCGTGCTCAATAATACAGATGAGAGGGAATAAAAATAGTATTAAAATATAATAAAAATCTAAAAAATTCAAATTCCTTTATTAGGAAATTTAAATTTCCGTTGAATCAACATTTTAAATCAAATGTTTTGTACTGAATGTGACAATCTAAGGGAAATCAAGTTTTATTTCAAATAAAATTGATATCCTTCTTGACGTACCATTTAGTATAGTTTTTATTATTTCACATACTCTATTTATTTAGTTTTCTTCTCTCACACCCTTGTATCAGGTTGTGTTAATTCCATGGTTTATTTCTCACATTTTGCCTATAAAAGGCCCTCTCTTTTTGTACTTTTGAGACCATTCCTTACTTACTTCCCAATTTTTATAACACATCAGTTAAAAAAAATCTATTACTATTCTTTATAACATTAGTATTTACAATCCCGTAATTCTAAAGATATAAATTATAATAATACTTGAAGCTTCACCTCTTAAAACTTGAGTAAAATAATTAAAAAGATATAGAAATACGTACCTTGCCTTTGAAAGTCCAATAAAACCACTTAAAATCCTCTTAGAACCTTCAGCTAAATCTTCTAGACCAAGAGACCCATTGACAGTAATAATACATATATATATAATTATTACACTATTTTATGACTTATAGTAGTTTAAATAGCTTATCCATAGTCTAATAATACTTATTAAGGTGTTGATGGGTCACAATATACTTATCTTAAGTTATATTAAGTAATTATAGACATACATAAGCTTATATGTATACATAAACCTCATATTCAATGAAATATGTAGTTATATTATGTATATTTAGGTCTATAAGTGGGTTTTAACATCTTAATAGCCTAGAACATTTATTTTTCTGCTTATTTTAGGTCACAAGGACATATTCAGTGGACTCACAACGCCTACACAAGCATATACACCTATTTCAGGCGCATATATCCAGTTTGGTCAACTTAATCTGCTTCCATGGTTGGATTTTCACAGATTTATGGGTTGGGATATGATTACTGGGTTAATATGGATGCTTGGGGATTTTATTAAGGGCTTAGACAGTTAATTTGGTTCCTTTATATGTTTTGGTTTTCATTATATTCTCTTTGGATGAGTTATTTTACCTGTTTCTTTATGGTATCTGCTTTTATCTGTATATTCTATTAATGGTATGGGTCTGTGGTATCATTAATTGTGATGGAGGGTCATTACTGGAGGTCTGGGTGTTGAATCTACTTGAAGTGGATGTCATGGGGAGGTTATGAGTCCTCAAAGTGCTGTAATTGCCGGGGATATCAGTGACATAGTCTGGATTGAAGGTGTGTGCACTCCAATGGATTTTGGTATAATTAAGGGAGGTTTTGACAGGTTATTGGACATCACTTACTTACTACACTTCAATTAAACACTAAAACACAATTATTATCATATAGAAATATATTATAAAGCATTTATAAATTGTTATTATTTTTATATAAGCTATAGCTATATTTTATTGATCTATTTTCCACCACTAGCACGCATATAAATCCAAGTATTGTGAATTTCTATTGAGAATAACTATTTTATTAGTCTTCCACTGAGGTTTAATCACTAAATAATTTATAAATAAGTAGTTGGACCATAAATATTTACTATTAAATCATATTTAGATCCTAGCATACACTGACACTGTCCCTGTCACATGTGACACCCAAACCTCCATCCCTTCACCAATCCTTGGCACACACCCCTCACTGGGATTTAAAAATTTTTATTGCAATATTTAAACCAGGAATGTTTTTTCCATAATTATTTTTATGTTTTAAACATCTTAATATCATTTCTTGTAACAAAACAGTTTCATAATGCCTCCCAAAAAATCTAACACTCAAAAGGCAACTCAAAATATTTTTCATCAAACAAAGTCTTCCCATAATGCAAGCCCCTAACCTGATACACCAAGTCTCGACAGCTAAAAAAGGAAGAACATCTCATCATCATCAAGTTCCTCAAAATTAAATTAAATTATGATTCCTTTTTTGGATGTGAGAACTCAACCTTCATCAAAGTTCAATGGCTCCTTGTTGATAGCAAATGAAATAAAGTAGAAAACAAAAGGGAGAATCAACATCAATTGTAAGAAAATGAAGGAGAGGTTCAAAAGTTATTAATCAAAATATAAAAAGGCTCATTTTTCTTCCAATTTCACTGGCTTTGGTAGTGATGATGATGATTTGAAGATTAGAATTACTACTGTTTCCATAAAGCTCAATGTCATGTGTCCTTTCTATGAGGATATGGATATTCTTTTTGGTTTCCAAGTTGATGTCAAAACATGGCTTCTACACAATACTACTAAGGATATACTTTCTGGATCTAAAATATCCAATAATCCTCCTGACATACCTCTACTATAAGGACATCAATCATCTGAAGACTCTCACCATAGTTCAGCTGAAGATGATCTTGACTATCAAGCAAAACTATTATTTCAGAGCAGATCTGAGTCCTCAGAGCTACAATCTTTTAATGTATGTTTAATTTTGCTTTTTTATTCAATTCTTCATTAAATTTCTCATTCTTCATTTTCTAGTCAACTACTACTCAAACTCAAATTTTTAAAAATTTTAACAATTCCAGCAATGAAAATCATGCTTTACAAGCTGCTTTAGATGAACATCCTGAACCATCATACTCAAAATCTAAACTGAAGCTTCAAGCCTCAAGTTCAATGAACTTGAACCACAATTTCAAAGAATTTTAATAATTCAACCATCTCTTTGTCCTCCCTTGATGATAATTTTGATAAAAATGATGTAAGTAAGAATTGGTCACTATATATCTTCTTCAATAAAATTTATTTATTTTTTCTATTAAATTTTCTTTGAAAAATTGTCGGCTGGTTGTCTAGAAGAAGGTGAAAAAAGAAGGTAGAAGGGGAAATAAAAAGGAACTGAAATAAAGAAATATATAAAAAATTTAAAGACTTTTAATAAAGATGGACAGGGATCAATGTGGTTAATAAAGTAAGTACGGTTTTATTCTCTCTGTTCAATTATCAACTATTAATACTAAAATATTCTATCACAACCTTTAATATTTTATTTTATTACTTAAATAGGCAGACGCGCAGTTTAAATATTTGTAAATAAAATGAATTTTATAGTGTAATTAAAAAATATGTTGAGTAGTAAGTGATGAGCATAAATGAAATAACACAAGGCCTTTTATAGGCAAAGGGACCAATGAGGCGCTACCACTGAATATATACAAAATAATAATAGGATGAAACAAAAAGATAAAAGAAAATAATTGAAACATAACAATGGAGAGAAAAAGATGAAACAAGTAATTAAAATCCCAACTAAGAAAACAATTTTCACGCAACCATTTCCCAAATCATTTAAGTAATATAGTGAGTAATCAAACAATCTCTGAGACATGAGAACCATGTGAAAAAGTAATCAAATCAAGTATAACAATATTTTTTATAGATTTTTTAAGTGAAGCAAATGGAATGTTTTGACGCAACAAAATATTGTAATCAATTTTTGTGTTAGTCTGTAGAAAATTAATAAATTGTTTTGACTATGTAATAACTAGTTGAAACAAGTAATTAATTTTTCTACTGAACCAAATTTAGAATTTTAAATTTATTATAATTATTATAATGCATTTAATATTCATCACAAATAAGGGTCAAAAAAACAACGTCAATAATTATGGATAATTTTGAATATGAAAAGGGTTCAATTATTTATTTAAATTTAAAAATTAATGTAATTACAATATAAGATAATTTAATAAGATATAATTATATTATCAACATTTAATTAATTAATTATTCATTAAATACACATAACACCTCTTTATATGGAATATAATAATTATTTTAATGTATACTTAATTTTTATGATACTAAAATTAGTATAAAATTTATTTTAATCATAAAATAATATTTTAATATAATTTATTATGTAATATAAATTTAATATATATACATAAGCTGCAATTATTATGTCATTTATTAACTCCAATAAAATTGTATGTTTATTACTTGGCTCCTGGGACAGCCTGGCTGACAAAAATCCTCTATTGAAAAAATTTTCCTCAAATTTAAGAAAATGAAGTCTGATCATATGCTAATGAAAGATCAACAGGCATTATATTTGAAGGAATTTTTTTTTGCTTTAATTGAATTTTGAAGAGGCCAGATTTGATGCAGAGGAGATGAAAGATTTTATCTTCACTCATGGAAAACAAAAGAACATAATTTTCAAAGAGAAATGGCAAATAATGATTTGGAAAAGTAAGAAAATTAAAAAAAAAATTATCATGGAATGTATAAAAATGGTCAATCTTTTTAGGACAGAAAAAATTTCTTGAATTTTTTTAATTTATTGATTGTTTTTTTGGTTCATGGTTGGGAAATGAATTTAATAGTTACTTTTAATCTTTTCAAAAAAACTCATATCATGAGATTCTGATAACACAATTTGTCCTTACTGGACTCTAAAATATTGCACTTTTGGAATTTCAGGTGGTAAAATCATACTGACACCTGTGAAAAAATTCTCATCACCAACATATTTTTATCACCTCACCACCAATTTGCATTTCTAAATAGATCTAAGTCAACAAAACTCTATATCTGTTTGGAAATTTTGGTAATACCCTCCCCTGCATGTTATTGAGGTGAGGAGTGAGTATCAGTAAAAAAATTTCCAGTCATAAATTTTGTCATCCTAGATATCCCTAGGACTGAGTATTTATTCTACTTAAAATAAGAAAACTTAATTACATTAAGCTTATATCTTAAAAATCAGGTTAAACCACTTATATATATGATTATAATACATATATATATAATTATTATACTATTATATGAATTATAGTAGTTTAAATAGCTTATCAATAGCCTAATAATAATTATTAAGGTGTTAATGGAGTCATAATATACTTATAATAAGTGATATTAAGTATTTATTGACATACATAAGCTTAAATGTATACATAAAGCTCATATTCAGTGAAATATGCAGTATATTATGTATATTTAGGTCTATAAGTGGGTTTTAGCCTCTTAATAGCCTAGAAAATTTATTTTTATGCTTATTTTAGGTCATATGGACGTAATCAGTGGATTCACAATGCCTACAGAAGCATATACACCTATTTCAGGCGCATATACTCAGCTTGGACAACTTAATCTGCTTCCTTGGATGGATATTCATGGATTTATGGGTTAAGAGGTCATTTCTGGGTTAATATGGATGCTTTGGGATGTTATTAGGGGCTTAGAAATTTCATTTTTTTCCTTTATATGCTTTGGGTTTCATTTTACTCCTTTTGGATTAGTTTTTTACCTGTTTCTTTATGGTATCTGCTCTTATCTGGATTTTCTAATTATGGTTTGGATCTGTGTTATCATTAATTGTGATGGAGGGTCCTTACTGGAGGTCTGGGTGTTGAATCTTCTTGAAGTGGACTCCATGCGGAGATGATGGGCCCTCACAGTGCTGTAATTGCCGTGGATAGAAGTGACATCATCTGGATTGAAGGTCTGTGCACTCCAGGGGATTTTGGTATAAGTAAGGAGGGATTTGACTGGTTATTGATCATCACTTACTTACTACAATTCAATATAACACTTTAAAACATTTATTAGCATTTAGAAATATATTATAAAGCCTTTATAGATTGATATTATCATTATATAAGCTATAACTATATTCTATTTATCTATTTTCCACCACTAGCACACATTTAAATCCAAGTATTGTGAGTTTTATTTGAGTATAACTATTTTATTAGTCTTCCCCTGAAGTTTAATCACTAAATAATTTATCAATAAGTAGTGGGACTATTAATAAATACTATTAAATTATACTTATATACTAGATACACTGAAAAATTTGGTAAGTCAAATTTGAAAATTTGGCAATACCCTCTTCTGCATTTAATTGAAGTAAGAAATAAAAGTCACTAAAATTTAATAGAATTAAATAAATTAATAAATTAATAAACTAGATAAGTTAAACTTACAAGATTTAAAGTAATGACAATTCCTCATGCCAAAATGCATATCAAGTCTAGAAACTAAGTTTGTGACTTTCTAGAGGCATTGGATAAAGGAGCCCCATGACACAATTTAATGTTGTCATGATTACTATTTATACAACACAAAGGACATGGGCCCATTACTTTATTTTAGTAATTTATTATGTCAGATTAATTTATAAAAAATGTGTGAAAGAATAATAAAAATTTGATGACTTAGAAAATCCTTATAATTTTTTGATCTACCTAAATTTTAATAAAACTTATTACTTTTATCTTCTTTTTTTACCTAGTTGATTTATTGGATTAATTTTTGATTGATCTGATATAAGAATTTAAAATGAGTGAAGGGTTGGACATATGAAAATGGTAAGAAAAAGAAAAAAACACACCTTGATGAAATAGCACAAAATAAGTAAAGAAAAAGGTTGTTCACTCTCCAGCATAACACTTCATGAACCAAAGAATTGTGCATCATATAATTTTTTATACTATATAAGAGTTATGCCTTCCTCACTCTCAAATTGTGATAAGCTAAATGAAGCAATAATTATCATAACTATTGATCTCATCTTAAACTCTGATTGTGATTGTGATTCTGATTCTGATTTTGAAGGAGATTTTCTTTTTTCATCAAAAATGGGCAGAAAACATTAACTTCCTCAAGGAAAGCCATAAGTACTTCATATCTCCAATTAAACAATCCAAACACTTCTTAACCTATATGTACCCAGTTTTAGACAGTTATACTACTACCTTCCTTTGATTCACAAAACTTACTTTGCACTGGGATATGCTCCATCATTATACCAAAATACTCCAACATTTCTCAACACAACCCTTTTATTTATTTTTTTTCAAAATCTTCAAATGATCAAGTTGCATGTATTATACTCTTGGTTTTGTAATTTTATTTTTGCATATTGACTTTTATTTCAAATTTTCAGTGGAAGTATTTTTTTCCCTGTCTCATTTGTCTTTTTTCACCACCTCAACATGAAATTGCATAATAGGGGGTGTCATTTCTGGCAAATCTGCACTTAAATTTTGCAAAAAAATCATTTATTTCAAAAAATGGTGTCAGTTATGACCTCAAATCAGCAATTTTTTCCCATTTTTTTCACAACCACATGTTTGCCACAACATCCCTTCCTTTATTACCCCATCCCTATCATATGTGACACACTGACCTTCCTTGCTCCCTACCCATCAATCCTTGGCACACACCCCTTCCTAACATTTTCAACGTTTTATTACAACATTTTGACCAGGCATGTTTACATTCTTTCTTACTTATTTCTTCTACATCTTAATCTCTTTTCTTGTTATGTACCAGTTTTATAATGCCTCCCAGAAATTCCAAATCTCAAAAGGTAACTCAAAAATCTGCTTTGTCACAAAAATCTCCTTGTAAAGCAAGCCCCACACCTGTAAAAATTAAAGTCAGGTCAGCTAAAAAAGGATGATTATCTCATCATAATCAACTTCCTTAAAATAAATTCAAATTATGATGAATTTTTTGGATGTGAAAAGTCCACCTTCTTCAAAGGTTAATGGCTACTTAGTGATGGCCAATGAATTAAGGATGAAAACAAGGGGGAGAATCAATATCAATCCTAAACAAATGAAGGAGAGATTTAAGAGTTATCAATCAAAATATAAAAAGGCTCATCATGCTGCAAATGAAACTGGCTTTGGTATTGACAATGATGATTTGGAGATTGGAATTACTACTGTTTCAGAAAAGCTCAATGTCATATGTCCTTTCTATGAGGAAATGGATAATCTTTTTGGCTCCTGAGTTGATGTAATCCCTTGGTTTCTACACAATACTACTAAGGATATACCCTCTGGATCTCAACCATCAACTAATCCTCCTGAAATACCTGTACATCAACAGGATCAATCCCCTCCACCTTTTAACCATAGTTCTGCTGAAGATGATCCCACCTATCAAGCAGAACAATTATATTGCAGAGGATCTGAATCCTCAGAGCACCAAAATTTAAATGTATGTTTACTTTTTCTTTTTTCTTCAATTCTTCTCTAAATTTCTCTTTCTTTCTAGTCTCCTCCTACTCAAACTCAAACTCCATTAAATAATCTCAATTCTGGAAATGTGAATTCCAATTTAGAAGCTGCTTTAGATGAACTTTCTGAAGCCTCTTGTTCAAGCTCCAAACTAAAGCATTGAGCCTCAACTTTAATGAAATTGAGCCATCTTATAAAATGTGGTAATACTTCAACAAGCTCAATTGGCTCCCTTGAGGATTATTTTGAAAAAAAAGATGTAAGTAAGATTTGTTTACTATATATCTTATTCATCAACTTATTTTTTTCATTTCTCTTTTTGTAGAAAAAACCTGTATTGCAAAAAATTCCCTTGACTTTGAGAAGATGAAGTTTGATCATATCACCACGCAATATGGGGGGCAGACTTGCTAGCAAGTCCGCAACCTTGAACCCTAATTCATATCTTTTTGAGCACACATTGAGGAAGTGGTGAAACCATCATGAAGAAGTATTGAATATACTTTGAACACACCTTGAAGCTCATGTGAACACTCACTGATGAGTAAATGATTATCTGTTGAGAACATGTTGAAATCAAATTCTCAATAATTGAAACAAAGTTTCATTTTAGACAGTCCAATAAAATTTTCAAGTGGGGGTTTTTAACTTTTCAGATTATCATTATATAAATGTTGTTTACCAAAAAAAAAAAAAAAGAAAATAAGCCAATGATGCCCTAAAAAAATTATTATTATAAAGGTATAAAAGAAGAGTTTTACTTATTATATCTTCTCATTAAGAATATTCTTGTAATATATCATTTTTCTCAATATTAAATAAGCAGGAGAAGTTTATAATAGCTAATATACAAAAATGATTAGTGATAGACAGGAACAATTATAAATAATATGAATAAATTTTAATAAATGAATAATAATTAAGAGGAGAAATAATCTGTAAAAACATTTAAACAACCAGGAAAAAAGTGAAAATATGTTTATAATACTTGAAAATGTTTTTATCTCCTCACCCCTAATCCCCCATATTCTAATCCACTCTGAAAATTAAGGGGAAATCGTGACCCAGCCAGCATGTATAAATTTTTGACAAGGTTATCCTAATCTCATGCTATGGAATTTATTCAATTTTTATCAGGCCATTCTCCTGTAAAGGTACCTTAACCAATTCAATGCTTCACCTTCTCCAAACTGCCTCATAAGCCCCTTATGGACCAAAAATAATCAAGAATGTGTCATCCTCCCCTTTCCTGCTCACCAAAAACAGTTCTGTGCCCTTCTGAAAGTAGCACAATAGCTTAAAGATCCCTTTGACACTATAAGTCTTATCTGTCACTCTCCCACTGCCCCATTAGTTGGGGTATTTGTTTTTTCAATCTGGTAGATTTTCAAATATTGTTCCTCTCATGAAACAATCTTTGATGCTGCGGTTTGCCTTCTTTTTTTTGTTTCTTGTTATGTTACAATGCCACTGTCATCATGTATTTACAATTAACTTCTCCATATAATTCATAACCAATTCTGGTTGAAATTGTATGAAATTGAAAGAAGATATGTCCGATATAGGAAAAATTTAAATAAATAATTGAAGTTAATCATTGACTTACCAATGGTTATCAAAAATTCTACACAAAATCATTTTTTTCAATTTTTTTTTGTCATTGTTCAAACATTTTTGAGTTGGTAGTGTACATTCTATTCTACAAAATCAGAAACATTCAACTAACTATAGTTAGAAATTGAAATGTAGGTGATTAAAATTGAATTAAGTTTTTTTAATTTAAAGATTTAATTATTATGCATGGATTTTTGTTTTACAGAAAATCACCCTTATTTACATGCCAAATGTTTTTTGATGTTGAAATTTGCATATTCTCCATCTCTGAAGTTTGCTCATTTTATTTGCTTTCCCTCACTTATTTCTATGAATGAGTCTTAATTTGACATTCCCAAATTGTCATTATTCATCAAAAATGCACTACCTACACTTCCTCTAACAAACTCTTTGACCCCTTGACTTGCTTCTGATCACTTCCTACAGAACCTGTCAATAATTAATTAGTAAGTTTTTTTTTGGGTGGCTCATCAATGACTGTTTCTCTCTTTTTTTCTCTCTTTAATTATTTTTATATTGTTTCACTCTCTCACTCTCATTTTTTGGCCTGTATTTCTCTTTCATTTTCATTTCCTGCCTTTTTTTGTTTTTTATTTTGTTTCTATTCTTATATTTAGTTCGTTTAATTCCTGTCTCACTTAGTGCCTGCCAGACAGCTGTCATTTTAATCGCTGTCTGGCTGGCATCTTAAAAAATATCTTATCCTGACCCTGCCAGCCAGTATACCAATTATTTTAAGCTGGCTGGCAGGCATGTGCAAGTTTTCAAGGCACTTGCCACCCTTTTCTGGCAAGCATCACCCCCAAAAATCAATTGATTGCTGTATGCAAGACAGCAAGTTGCTGCCTAGCTGTCTGGCATGTAGACAGCGAATCAATTGTACATCCCTGCCAGCCAGCAACAAAGTCACATCGCAGCTGGCTGGTAGGTTGATGTAGCATTCAAGTCAATCAATCGATCAACTTGACGGCTGCCTGACAGCCAGAAAATGTCTGTATGGATGGCTGACAGGCAGCTGTCAAGTCAATTGATCAATCGATCAATCGATAGCCACTGCGTGCTACATCAACCTTACAGCCAGCAAGTTAACAATTTTCTGCTGGCTGGAAAGCAAATAATCTTTTCAATTATACCTTTTATCCCTTTCTTCCCCTCAATATTTTTTAAACTCGCTGGCATGAAGCAAGTGAGTCGCTCAAGCAAATTGATCAAATATGATCAATTGCAATCACAACCTGCCATCTAGCAAGCGATATGCTTTTCAGCTGGCTGGAAGGCATTTTCTGGTTTCCACAAAAGAATAGAATTGCTTCATTCCTTCCAGAAAGCTAAGCATCATATTTCCTGCTGAAAGGAAGTAGAAATTGATGCATTTCCCCAACCACTCAATCTGCTACCCTGCCAGACAGAAACCAAATTGGTTTGTTTCTAGCTGGCCTGCAATCAGAGGCTAAAAAAATCATTGATTCACCCAACCTGCCAGTCAGCTAACAAGCGAATTGCTGGCTGGAAGGTACTTGCACCTTTTTTTGGCTTGCAAGCCATCTAAATATTGAATCGATGGCTGGAAAGTGGTCAAAAAAATTGATTAACATTGTTACCTGCCAGCAAGAATATCATTCAAGATTTCTGGCAGGAATTTGATAGCAGGATGTATCCCCCTGAAAATAATAATGTGATGATTGGTTTACATCCAACAAAGAGTGAGTTAAATGCTAGGAAGCAAGTGATATATATCCATCACATTTTTTGACATTCAATCTAGTAAATATAAGACTAGATGTGTTCATGGATTGTACCGATTAGCAGCAAGTGGTCTACAATAATTTGAATTTGACCTTTCACACAGCTTAAAATTAAATTTGTACCTTTTTGTGTGATAAATATGTCTATTCTAGCTCCTTCATGAAACAAGTATGATTGTTGGAGATACTTGTGGGGTTTTTGCCTTTGCAACTTCAGTTACTATTTTTTCTTGCGAAATTGAAAGCTGAGTGCAATTTTATAGCACCCCATCTTCCTTTTTCTGCCAGCCATCCATAAAATATCTACCTGGATTGCTTGAAGATATTTGGTGAATAAAAAAAAACTACTATTGAAAGGTTTGAGCATTTTATTCAGGCAAATATATTTTTTGATATATGGCATGATGAAGTACGTTGTAGACAATCCTATAGTACTAGCTATAGGCCTTGACCAAGTGAGTTGGAGAAAAACCAGAGAGAAAATCCCCTGTCCCTTTAGAAAAATAGAGTGAGATTTACTTGCTAAAGTAAGTTGGTTCCTGTTTTGCTAAAGCCCCTTTTCAACACACTTGACTGCTTGATGAGCCAAGAAAGTAGTCACCAGACAGACTACCAGACCAAAGAACTGAAATGTAGAACAATGTCCACACCAGAGACAGCAAAGATACTTGATGTAGGCTGCAAATCCACACCAGAGACAGCAATAATACTTGCTATAGCTTGCAAGACTATAACAGAGAAAACAGTTGCCAAAGTTAAGTTAAATGAAGAACTCACTTGCAACAAACACAGCCAATTGTGGCCAGAAAACAGTGAAAACTGAGTGAGGAACAAGGATATCACCTCCGGATGGTTGTATGATAACTAAAGTTGCCCCAAACTGTCTTATTCACTATGTACACACAGACCACAATCTAAGAGCCCATGCGTACCCACCAATCTGGCGCCTGTACCCACAAAATTGAATAAAAAACCCTCCTGAAGCGCTCCCTAACCTTCTGAAACAGAGGCGGGCGGGCCGCCCGACATCGGAGGTGCCGCCTGAAGCGGCCTGGCCTCCCTGAAGCCAGAAAACCAATAAAAACAACTAATCTACTTAGAAAAATTAGCTACAACTACTAAAACCTTTAAAACACCAAATTTCACCATAACAACATTAAGACATGAAATATAGAGAAAAATTAGCTCTATCGAATGGTACTAAGCACTTAACCCTAAGACTTAAGGTTAGCCTGTAAAACACGAAAAACAAAATTAAACAGCAATCTTTTATAAATGAAAAATGAGGAAATGACCCCTTAAAACTTAGAATATGAAAAATGTCTTCAAGACATAAAATATAGAGAAAAACTTGGGCTCTCCAGTGATAGTACCCACATACCCGCAGACCCAATATCCACCGAATAAAACCAGAAAAATACCCAATTCCTTAACAGATGTCAATTAAGACATGCACAAACAGCGCTAAATCACACAACCAAGGCCCCTGCCAATGTTGGAAGACCACAACGTAAATATTACAAATAATTTTAGTGAATGAATGAATTGATTTTGCATTAAAAAATTGTTAAACATAGTATGAGTGGTTCTGATATTGACTTGGATTTTTTTCTTCAGGTTCTGTTTCACTCATATCTATTTAATAATTTTTATTGATTCAAAATTATATCATTGTTTAAATAAAGGTATGTAAAATTATTGTTTTTCCATCAAAGAAAATTCTTTAAAATTTTTTGTATTATTACATGATTGAGTTCTAATGTAGCAAGCATGTTGTTAGAGCATTATTGCCCCTCTCAGTAACTCAATCAAGTAATATATACAAAAAAATGTTTTAAATGAATAAAAGATTTTGATAATTTTTTTTGAATTTTCTTTTACATGCTCTTATTTGGGAACAGAAGCTGCATGGTATAAAAGGTATGTAAATGGTTATAATTTTTAAAAATATTACTTTATAATTGTCATAATGTGAAAATATAACATGATTGAGGGCTAATGCAGCTAAAATGTTGTTAGAGCATTATTGCCCCTCTTAGTACCCTAAATCATGTAATTTTTAACAGACAGATTTTCATAAAATAATGGATATTCTTACTAACATTATGAATATTGGATGGCATTTGTTTAATGTAGGTTCAGTTCTAGTTAGGGCAAATAGATGATTTAAAATAAGTATGTAAGTAATCTTAGGTTTTCTTCACATTTAATTTTGTAATTTGGGGTAATATAATACATGATTGATGACTGATGCAGAGATAGTGTTGTGAATTTAATATTTTTGCTCATAGTCATTCAATCAAAAAGTATTTAGAGAAGAGATTGTATAGATATAGTAATTATTTGTACTAATACTTTTTATTTTATTTTTATTTTTGTATTACAGATTTTCTTCTGTACACAACAACAACTGGAATATTAACAAAAGTATGTGGATTTTTTTTTCTTAATTGTTCTCTTGAAGCTGTGTGAATAGTAAATGTTATGTGATTTATGACTAATGCAGCAAGCGTGCTGTTAGAGGGTTATTGCCCCTCTTAGTCACTCATTCATGTAATGATAACTTAAAAGTAATAAATTTCATTTGAGTTTTAATTAACGTTTTGTTCTTGTTTTTTTTTGGTTACAAAATAGGATGTTGAAATTTTTGGATTAAAATAAATTAATGTATGTCAAAGTCTCTTCATTTTATAACAAAAAATTGTCTAGTGTTTGATTAGTATGAAATAACATGATTGAAGTTTAATGCAGCAAGCATGTTGTTAGAGCATTATTGCCCCTCTTAGACTCTGAATCATGTTATTTCAACTCAAACATTTAATTTATGTGATTTAAATGATTGTGAAGTCATATACTGACCATGAATTTATATCTGAATCGAAGTTTTAGTAGAGTAACAAATGTGTGATTCAGAAGAAGAATTTGTGAGAAAGGATGGTAAAGGAAAAAATTGAGGGAGAAGGGCAGGGAAGAAAAAACATCCAAACAAAAATGGAAAAAGAAATATTATGGAAAGTAAAGAAGCAGAAGAGGGGGGAATTAGTGTAATAGAAGGAAATCTGATGTTTGGTAGACAATTGAAAGTAAAACGGATACACAAGACACAATATGGAGCATTAAACCCACAATATTTCAAGCAGCTAAATGAGGGAACATACTTCATCCAGCCCAGAAAAATAGGTGTACAACCAATCATTATATCATCAATTTCATTGGAGCAGTTAAAAATTCTCAAAAAACTTGACAATACGAGACAGGCCATGAGATAACTTCAGCTTTTGGAGCATGTGGTCTCATGTAATGGACCACAAGAAAGTGGAGTAATGTTTGCTGATGAAATTTTGATGGGATGCTCGATTCCTCTTGATTTAAGTAAGAATTTTTTCATGTTTTTCAATTATTTAAACATTAATAGACTGTATTAGGGCAATATGTGAACAAAAATATTACAAAATCTGAAAGAGATCAAGCAAAAAAACAATTGTTGATTTTTTATAGATTTTTCTTCCAGTTGTTGTCCAAGAAGTTATATGAGGAATCACGGGTATTGTCAAAAGAGTTAAATATACCGTGTTGGGAAAAGGAAGAGGACTCTTTTTTTGGAAATCTGACATGGACCATGGGGATTAATGGTAACAGATACAGTAAAACTCCTCAATGGGATAGGGATGGGAGTCGATATGCATTTGGGATTTGGTACCCCAAAAATATGTATAAAAATGAACTCGTATAGATTTTTCTTCCAGTCGTTGTCCAAGAAGTTATATGAGGAATCACGGGTATTGTCAAAAGAGTTAAATATACCGTGTTGGGAAAAGGAAGAGGACTCTTTTTTTGGAAATCTGACATAGACCATGGAGATTAATGGTAACAGATACAGTAAAACTCCTCAATGCAATAGGGATGGGAGTTGATATGCATTTGGGATTTGGTACCCCAAAAATACGTATAAAAATGAACTCGATGAGCGCCCATACAATAAGAATAAACCATGACAAGAAGGAGGAGAGTTAATTTTCCCAGAGTTGGAGACAAAAAAAAACTTCAACAAATGTGATGGAATATGGTTGATCCTTTGGCCAGCAAATGAAGTACTGCATTACACGTCAAAATTTAATGAGGAAGAAGGGTTCACACATCTGGGATCATCAATTCAAGTTTCCAAGAAGCTATTCAATGGACTTGAAATTTTTTCTCTTCTAGGAATAGATGTTCCACAGTACATTGCAACAAAAGAAAAAATGACAAAGCTAAAATTATTAAAAGAAAAAATTGGAATGACACTACAAAACAAAAATCTGGCAGATAAGGATCATGAACAACTCATAACTTATCAGAAAAGTGTTGATAATTCTCTTAAGAAGAAAAGAGATGGTAAGAAAAATATTAAATAAAAAAAATATTAAGCATTTTTTTAAAAGATGAAAATGCTGAGTATATCATTTGTAGGCTCTGAAACTTTGGAAAAGTAGTGTGAAAAGGTAGAGTAAAGTGATGGCTGTGGGTTGAAGGAACAAAATGAGGGTAAAGAATGTTATAAAAAAAGGTTATGGAGGTATGTGTATATAAGGATCTATGTGAGAGCACCAGAAACAAATTGAATAAGGAGGTTCCACTAAATTAAGAAAAGCAGTATAGAGATAGATAGTGAAGTTTACAAAAAGGGAGTAATCATATGTAAAAGGGTTTCGTTAACAATGTATATTGATGTATTGAGACTGAAGGAGAGATTTGTAGTTGATAGTGAAGCCAATAAGAATGACATAGATAGCACAAGCACAGTAACATAAAACTTGAGAATATAATAGAATCTTATGTAGATGTTAAAGTACATGGTAAAATAAATATGAAGATGATCAAATAAGGAGATACAAAGAAAATATTATCAAGGAATTATAAATGATGAATAAATTTTCAAGGAGGTTGAAGGATGGTCAATATTAATATAGATGTGATTATTAAGAAAATATTAATAATGATGTGATTAAAGGATAGGACCATTTCAGTGGGTAAAAATAACAGGACAGACACTGATTAACGGCTGTTGGTCAAGGTACACCTCTACAAATTTCATAAACATTTTGAATTGAAGCAAAAATACATATGTTTACGCTGACCTTTGCTTTTAGATTAAGGTACACCTTTTCAATTTTTAAGAACTATGTGTTGAAAGGAAACAATATAGTGGTAAACCCACTCATGTGTACCCTGATCTTTGTGCAAAGATCAGGGTACACTTCTCAAAATCTCTGATACAATTTTAATCAAGGCCAATATACAATGGTGGACTCTGATGTTTGGCCGAAGATGAAGGTCCACCTCTTCAAATATCACTGAGCACATGGTTGCAGGTGAAAATACCATGGTGTACCCTGATCTTTGGCCAAAGATCAGGGTACACGTCTTCAAATTTCAAGAAATATTTGAATAGGATAAAAAACATATGTACCCTGATCTTTGTGTGCAAATAAGGGTACACATCTTCAATTTTCACGTACAATGTGTAGAAAGGCAAAAATACAATGGATGCCTCTGATGAAGGTGTTAGAACAAGGGTCATTTATTTTCAAATTCATGCACAATTTGAATATAGGCAAAAACAAAAGGTGAACCCTGATCTTCACACAAGATCAGGGTACTCATCATCAATTTTTATGTAGTTTTTGAATAACGGCAAAAAAACACATGTGTACCCTGATTTTTGCGCAAAGATCAGGGTACACTTGTCAAAATCTCACATACAATTTAGTCTAGGTAAAAAATACAAAGGTGGACTCTGATCTTCGCCTGAAGATAAGGGTACACATCATTAATTTTCATGTACTTTTTGAATAACAGCAAAAAAACACAAGTGTACCCTGATCTTCGCGCGAAGATCAGGGTACACCTCTTCAAATTTCAACAACATATGATTAGGAGTAAAAACCACAGGTGGGCATCCATCAAAAGCAAACAATAAAGGTCAACTATTCTGAATTCAAAGATGAACACTGTTATTTTAGCAAATATAAAATAATATGATATATAGTCTTTGATTGTTAGAATTTGAAGTTATTTTGTTCATGTATAAATTATAAAAAACCAACCATGATTAATCTGTACAGGTCAAGATTTACATGTGGTTTTCAAAAGTATATTTAAACTTCACTTAAAAATTTTTCAAGGAAAATCTTACCTGCAGGGGAACATCAGATTCCTTCATTGTATTTTTGCATGATTTGAAATAATATGAAATAAATTTAGAGGTGTACACAGATTTTTGCCTGAAGATCAGGGTCCACTATGGTATTTTTGCCTCCAACTATGTGTTCAGAGAGGTAGACCTTCTTCTCTGGCAGAAGATCAGAGTCCACCATTGTATATTGGCCTTGATTAAAATTGTATCAGATTTACACTGATATTTGTGCCAAGATCAGGGTACACTTGTGTTTTTTTGCTGTTATTCAAAAAGTACATGAAAATTGATGATGTGTACCCTGATCTTCGGAAAAATATCAGAGTCCACCTTTGTATTTTTTACCTTGACTAAATTGTATGTGAGATTTTGACAAGTGTACCCTGATCTTTGCGCAAAGATCAGGGTTCACCTTTCATTTTTTCCTGTATTCAAATTGTGCATGAATTTGAAAATAAATGACCCTTGTTCTAACACCTTCATCAGAGGCATCCATTGTATTTTTGCATTCTACACATTGTGCATGAAAATTGAAGATTTGTACCCTGATTTGCACACAAAGATCAGGGTACATATGTTTTTTCTCCTATTCAAATATTTCTTGAAATTTGAAGACAAGTACCCAGATCTTCGGCCAAAGATCAGGGTACACCATGGTATTTTTGCCTGCAACCATGTGTTCAGTGATATTTGAAGAGGTGGACCTTCATCTTTGGCCAAACATCAGAGTACACCATTGTATATTGGCCTTGATTAAAATTGTATCAGAGATTTTGAGAAGTGTACCCTTGTCTTTGCGTGAAGATCAGGGTACACTTGTGTTTTTTGGCTTCTATTTCAATCTGTTTTGGAATATCAATTTGTATTACCCTTAACTACCACTATTGGTTAGAGTACACCATTTTAATTTGAATGTTTTCAAATTATTCTTTTCCTTTTCTTCATCTAATTATATTTTTGATGAGTATATTATATTCATTATTCCTTGCCTTTATATACTTCTATTATTATCAGGTATAACACTGCTACTTTCTTTCTATGAATGAATATATCATTTAGTCATTCGGCTTAAGAGTTTTTACATTTTTTTTGATTCTGTACTTCATATTTAATTGTTGATGTTTTTTCAATTACCTATTCTTCTTTTCTAACACTTTATACTCATTAAATACATTTATAACTGTCATCTTATTTTTTAAAGTTGTTTATAATTCTTATTTCTCCATCTTTCCACACTTCATTTGCATACCTCATATTTATTATTATTCAAATTTATTTTTAATCCATGTATTATAATTATTGCACATTTTACATAATTCTTGCATATTTCTTATTTCCATATTTTTTAAATTTTAAATTATTATTTTGAAAGATTCATATTATTGTAGCTATTTACATCAATATTATATCAAGTATAGCATCTATTTATATAAATATAATCAATATTTACTCTTTAATACTTGGAGTTTGAAAAAAGTATGTATAAGGTTGGACTATTTTCCAATGATCCAAAAAATCAGCAGTTATTTCACAAGCTATTTCTAAATGTGATGGCATACAGAAGTCTTTCGTATTTGCTGGATTTTTGATGATTTTGTAAAAAAGACCTATGATGTAGCTATTGAGACTCTTCCATATACGTACTTCTGAATTAAATGTGCAATTACTTTTTTTGCGAATACAATCAACCTGACTTATAAATGCTAAACAATCACTGATACTTGCGAATCTATAATCATGCAAACATACAAATAAACCCCTTACCCCATCTATCAAATACATAATAAAAGGTTGAAAGTTGTGATTTTCTGTGCTTTGTTCAATCTGAATCAGTGACCTTTCTTCTGTATTGTTGGATCCAGACTGAATCAATTGTCCACCATCTTTTTCTTTTCTTTTCCGCTTTTCTGAAGCTGTTTTCGGTTTCTCCTGTGATCTTGCATACAATTTCAAGTATGACTTCAAACATTTGGATATGAAATTTTGAAATTGTAAAAGCGGCGTCATTGAGTTGGTCATGGCTTTGTACTTCTTCATCTCACTTGCTGAACTCAAAATTGGTGGATTCTTGTTCATAAGTTTGTTGATATGATTTATTAATAGAAGACTTTGTGTTACCGGATCATCATTCTCAATCATTTCAGGTGGAGGTGCCTGATGTGTTTAATTTGCCATTAACTCTAGAGACGAGGCAATCAGCTTTGACCAGTACTGTTGAGAGTGTGGACTGACAAATTGACATCGACTAAGCAAACAAAACAGGTGGGTTTCTGGATTTGATGACTTCTTTTTGCACAAGTCCCCATAAGTTTCATTCAATGAATTTGCATTGAACTCGGCAAGTTTTGAAAAGTCAATTTGATCAGTCAAGTACCATGGTTGCATAGATTCATTTAAATCCAAAAATAAAGGGCCTACAATAAGAGTCATAAAGTTAATTAATACAAAAATTATATTTTCAATAGTGAAGAAATTACCCAATTCATTGATGACTTTAACCCATTCTGCATGAGTGCCTTGGGTGAAATGAAACGAGAACGCATCAAATGATGGTTTTAAAATCTTCTCAATTCCTCAAAAATTCAGAATGAATGTGATTGCATTCCATGCCTTGTTCACCTTTTGCCAGCTGATTTTTCCTTCAAAAAAAATAAAGTTCTTTGATATCTGATTTTAAATCCATATCTTTCAAAAAGGACGGCTCTTTTGATGCAGAAGATACCACAGAAATGTTAAACATTTAGCCACATTTTTTTTGAATAAAAATATTAAATACACATACTTAACGGTTCCATTTGAGAATGTGGTACCGCATCATCCTTTGCAGTCGTTTCTTCAGCCGCAGCTGATATCTCTCTGTTGTGATTGTCACTGGAAATGATTGGTGTTTCTTTTTTCTTTTGTTAATTTTCTGCATCTATGTCTGTGTAAATATTATAAAAAGAAATGTGTCAGTTTCACAAAATAAATTTTAAATTATCAGCTATGATATTATATTCATCTTTTACCTGCTGCAGATTCACCTTGATTGTTTTTCCTAAAGTTAAATTGCACGACAATAGTTTATGAGAAGGGATATCAGTATATCTCATGAAAGTTGTATGATTAAAATTTTACTTACAAATTACTTGATAACATTGGGTCTTCTTGTCTTTCAGATTCTTCTTCTCCATCAGGAGTAGGAGATGAAGAATATTCTGGAACCAATGAGGAGCTTAATGAGGTACATGCTCTTTTTGTCCAATGAGTATGCTCCAACCTCTTGTTTACATTTCTTGAAGCACTACCTGATTCTGACTCTTGTGCCTCCTTGACCTTAATATGAGAATCTTTGGGAACTTTCTTAGTATCCAGATATGCTAATAATTATAAATAATAATGTTTTAGATTCAATAACAATTAAAGTATGAAATTACTCACATTTTTTTTGATTTTTAACAAAGTTAAGAAACGATGATGCTGAGTCCACATATGCCTTGTGAACTCTCATTTCTTCCAACTCCCGAACAAAAGATGCTGCTCGCTCCTCCATCATATTGAGTTTTTCATAGTATTCTTCAGCCGTAATCTCAATAATTTCTGACTGAAGTGCTGGCTCCCTAGATGTTGATTGTAATGGATTGCTTGATTGGAGTGAAACTTTTCTCAAAAGTGGAAGTCTCATTGAAATTTTCTTTTATTGCTTGAGCATCTAAATACAAAATGAAAAGTAAGCTTTCACATAAATAGTTTTTTATCACTAACTTATTACTAACTGGGTGATGGTGTTGCATTTTTCTTAGAACCTAAAGATGGGACTGATGATAGCTCGGAACTTGAGTCTGACATGCTATAAGATTATAAAAAATTAGAATGAAGAGAACAACAATCTTTATTAATAGATGAATTATTTAAATTTAACTAATCTAATGTTTTTCCCTGAGCAAACTATTGTGCAATTTGAAAATTGTGATTGCATATGCAACCCCCATTCACCACGGGAAATCTGGGGGTGAACTGCTAGCAGTTCACTCTATTTGAAACTATCAGGAATTTGTCAGGAAACTGTTGGGAAACCATCCTGAAACTGTCAGAAATATTTTTTTAAATCTGATGAAAAAACATTGACAAAATAAACTGTCACAGATTGAATCCAGAACAATCCCTCCTTGAGCAGAGCTTAGGAACCACAGTGAACATCAGTTAATCTCAGGTTTGGCAGAAGGTTGAACAACATCACTTAGCATACCTTTATATTCAAATATTAAACTTGAATATATGTTGCATGTATGATATAGATGCATATGCGTTTGAATTTGCATGGTGGATACTTATTGCATGTTAAAAATTGATGTGAAAAGCCTATCCAAAGTGTATGCATAGTGACTATGAAGAATAAATATGCATAAAAAATATGCATAAAAAATATGCCTAGTGATTATACATAAAAAATATGCATATTGAATATGTATATTGAATATGCATAAAAAATATGCATGTTGAATATGCATTAAAAATATGCATATTGAATATGCAAAAAAAAGGTGCATATATGTATATGAATAAAATATATTAATGTGCATATAAATCTGTATAATGAATATGCATATGCATATCCATAAATATGCATAATGATTGAAAAATGCAAAAAAATGATGCTTAACAAGTATATTTTATGCATAAATAGAAATATGCAATATGAGTTCATATTGCATACAGATAACACTGGCAAACCAACTTGACCAAAACTCATACTAAATTTTCATTCTGGACTAAAGGTGTGAGGGAAGGAAGAAAAACAGTCCGACGTTAGAAAAATGCTGCATGCACTCATTTTGTAGCAGAGCAAACGAGAAGTGCTGAATTATGGTTGGTGCCCATAATTTAGTATGATATCATAATTTTATTTAATTGTTTTCAATATTGAAAAGACTTTAGGTCGGTTGGTATGGATCTAGCTGTGCCAGGGTCTAATCTAATTATTTTAACAATTTCTTAATAATTAATGGGTTTTAATACAAAAACAGGTTGTATTTTTTGTGGGATATTGGATATGATAAGGTCTTTTGTAAAAAAAACTTATATTGTTCAAAAATATTCCTGAATCAGATGTGGGATAATCACTACAAAAAATTGTAGTACTGTGGGCAATAAAATATATGCACAAGCAGTAAAGAAAGGACTGAGTGAACCCTTTTTGTGCAGTGGAAATCATTAGAGTGGAATTGTGGATGAAAAATATAATTCATTATTACCATTTTATTTAATCAAAAAATTTATAATATTAAAAAGAACTATTGATTAATTGGTATTTGACCTTTGTGCCTCACTCACATTTATCATTTGATTGATTTTTTGTCACCATTATGTTATTAATATTATAAGTATAGCAAAAACTCTTGTGCCTAACGCATACCGGGTGATGTTACACCTTTTATAATATTATTAAATAAAGGTAAAAAAATATGAAAATGATTTGTTTCACAAAAAATATATTGATATCCAAAAGCAATATGAGGGATAAAAAGGTAAAATTAAAGGGATCAAATATTAAATATAAAATTAAAGTAAAATTCTTGCCATCAAGAGCAAGTAGACATGATGGGGTGAACGCCCACCAGTGGCAATAAACTTGGACTATAATTTTGTTTTTTGTAAAAATAAAAAAAAATCCACTAGAGCTTTACCAAAACTTCAGGATGACAATTTTGCCATATCAAACAACTTCTAGTGCAATTATTGAAGAAAAATTCATTTTCATTGCAATAGAGAGAATTGATCACATCAGACTGCATGTGACGAAAAGTGTGCAGCACAAGTTCGGCCGAACTTGTGCTGGACACTTTTATAATGGAGAGTAGCTAGGGTGGAATTTTTCTTCAGTTCATCTGGTATTTCTTTTAAACATGTCAACTGGTATTTGATCATTGTGCCTCACTCATATTTATCATTTGATTGATTATTTGTCACCATTATGTTATTAATATTATAAGTACAGCAAAAACTCGTGTGCCCAATGCATACCGGGTGATGTTACACCTTTTATAATATTATTAAATAAAGGTAAAAAAATATGAAAATGATTTGTTTTACAAAAAATAAATTGATATACAAAAGCAATATGAGGGATAAAAAGGTAAAATTAAAGGAAGAAAATATGAAATAAAAAATTAAAATAAAATTACTGCCATCAAGAGCAAGTAGACATGTTGGGGTGAACGCTCACCAGTGGCACTAAACTTGGACTATAATTTTTTTTTTGAAAAACAAAAAAGTGCCAATCTGAGGTTTAACAAAACTACAGCAGAACCATTTAGCCATATCAAACAACTTCTAGTGCAATGATTGAGAGAGATTCGATCACACCAGACTGCATGTGACCAAAAGTGTCCAGCACAAGTTCGGCAGAACTTGTGTTGGACACATTTATGATGGAGAGTAGCTAGGGTAGAATTTTTCTTCAGTTAATCTGGTATTTCTTATAAACATGTCCATTGGTACTTGATCTTTGTGCCTCACTCATATATATCATTTGATTAATTTATTGTCACCATTATATTATTAATATTATAAGTATAGAAAAAACTCATGTGCCAAATGCATACCAGGTGATGTTACACCTTTTATAATATTATGAAATAAAAGCAAAAAAATATAAAAATGATTAGCTTTACAATAATTTAAATAGATATTAAAAAAAAGAGAAATAAAAAAGTAAAATTAATCTCAAAGAGATCAATTATGAAAAACAAAATAATAGTAAAATTCTTGCTCTCAAGAGCCAGTAGAAGTGTTGAAACAAATGGGAGCCATCAGGGCTAAATTTTAATAAGTGACCTTTTTTTATAAAGATAAAAAATTATACACCTGAGGTTGGGAAGAACGACAGGTGGATGATTCAGCTAAACAAAACTACTTGTAGTGAATTTTAATAAAAAATGTTTTTTGTTGCCATAGAGAGAATTGATCCCATCTGACTGCACATGACCAAAAGTGTCCAGCACATGTTTGGCTGAACTTGTGCTGGACACTTTTATGATGGAGAGTAGCTTGGGTGGAACTTTTCTTCAGTTCCTTCATCTTGTATTTCTCATAAACATGTCTAGTGGTATTTGATCAGTCTGTATCTTTCACTTTTATCATCCAATTAATATTTTATCACCATTATATTATTAATGTTATTAGTATAGCAAAAACTTGTGTGCCAAATGCATAACATGTGAAGTTACGCCTTCAATAATTTTTTAAAATAGACATAAATAAATATGGAAAGGATTAGTTTTACAAAAATAAAATAGAAATTTAAAAGTAAAAAGAGGAATAAAAGAGTGAAATAAAAGTCAAAGAGTTCAAATATGAAAAAAATACTAGTAAAACTCCTGCTATCAAGAGCCAGTAGAGGTGTTAGAGCAAATAGGAGCCATCAGGGCTTATTTGTAATAAGTGACCTTTTTTTTAAAGATAAAAAATTATACACCTGATATTGGGCAGAACAGCAGGTGGATGATTCAGCTAAACCAAACTACTTCTAGTGAAATTTGATAAAAAAATTGTTTTGTTGCCATACAGAGAATTGATCCAATCTGACTGCACATGACCAAAAGTGTCCAGCACAAGTTCGGCCAAACTTGTGCTGGACACTTCTATGATGGAGAGTGGCTGGGTTAGAATTGATCTTCAGTTCATCTGGTATTTCTTACAAACATTTCTACTGGTATTTTATCTTTGTGCCTCACTCATACATATTGTTTGATTAATTTTTTGTCTTAATTAAATTATTAATTATATAATTATAGCAAAAAATTGTGTGCCAAATGCATACTGAGTGATTTTACACCTTTTATAATATTATTAAAAAAATGTATAAAAATATTAAAATAATTTATTTTCAAAATTATTAATCGATATCCAAAAGCAATATGAGGAATAAAAAATTAAGTTAAAGGGATCAAATATGAAAAAAGAAATCCAAGTATTATTCCTAATATCAAGGGCCAGTAGAGATGTTGAAGCAAATGAGAGCCATCAGGGATAAATTGTACTAAATTGACTGTTTTTTAAAGATAAAAAATTGTGTACCTGTGGTTTGGATGAACTTTAGGTGGATAATTCAGCTATATCAAAATACATCTAGTGAATTTTCTTACCAAATAATTTTTTTCATTGCCATAGAGAGAGTCAATCCCATCTGACTGCACCTGACCAAAAGTGTCCAGCACAAGTTTGGCCGAACTTGTGCTGGACACTTTTATGATGGAGAGTAGCTAGGGTGCAGGTCTTCTTTAGTGCAACTGTTATTTTTTTAAAACATGTCAACTGGTATTTGATCTTTCTGTGTTATTCATATTTTATTATCTGATTAATTTTTTGTCATTAGAATATTATTAATTTTATTAGTATTGAAAAATTTGTGTTCCAAATGCATGCCATGTTATATTACACTTTTCATAATATTATTAAAAAATGTTAAAAAAATAAGAAAATAATTTTTTTTCCAAAATTATAAATTAATATCCAAATGTAACATGAGTGATAAAAAAGTAAAGTAAAAGAGATCAAATATGAAAAAGAAAAATTCAAGGAAAATTCCAGCTTTCAAGAGCCAGTAGAGGTGTTGAAACAAATGGGTGCCATCAGGGCTAAATTTGATAAAATTTAATTTTTTTTAAAGATAAATAATTTTTCACCTGAGGTTTGGAAAAACTCAAGGTGGATAATTCAGCCATACCAAACTACTTCTAATTTAATTATTTAGCATTTTTTTAATTTAATTTCCACAGAGAGAATCGATCCCATCTGACTGCACCTGAACAAAAATGTCCAGCAGAAGGTCGGCCGAACTTGTGCTGGACACTTTTATGATGGAGAGTAGCTAGGATGGAAGTGTTTCTCAGTAAATCAGTTCTTTGTTTTTCACATTTCTATTGGTTTTTTAAATTTTTTTTATAATTCATATTTATCTTATAATTAATATTTTGTCACCATATATATTATTATTGTTTCTAGTATAGCAAAAAACTGCATTCCAAATGCAAAATTGGTGATGTTACACCTTTAATAATATTATTATATAAAGTTAAAAAAATATGAATATGTTTAGTTTTTAAAAAAATAAATTGATATTTAAAATTAAAAAGAGTAATAGAAAAGTAAAATGAAAATAAATGGGATCAAATACGAAAAAATACAAGTAAAGTTTTTACTATCAAGAGCCAGAAATGGTGTTGAGACAGTTGGGGACCCCTAGGTCAAGACTTGGTCTAAACTTACTTTTATTTATAGCTAACAAATTTTGAGCTGAGATTTGGACAGAATTCCAGGGGACAATTTTAAAATATTAAACATTCTTTACTTCAATAATTGAGTGAAATATCATTTTCATTTCCATAGAGAGAATTTATCTCATATGACTTCATGCAACCAAAAGTGTCTAGCACAAGTTCGGCCAAACTTGTGCTGGACACTTTTATAATTGAGAGTAGGCATACAGCAAATCTTCTTAAACTCAAAAGGGATTTCTTATAAACATTTCCACTGGTATTTGATCTTTTTTTGTCATTTAAATTTACCATTTGATTAATTTATTGTCATCATTATATTATTAAAGTTATTACTATATTAATAACTTGTGTGAAAAATGAATACCAGGTGGTGTTCCACCTTTAATCATATATTATCTAATAAAGGTATAAGAGTATGTAAATTATTTATTTTAAAAATTAAAAATTGATATCCAAAGCAATATGAGCAATAAAAAAGTAAAATAAATGGGATAAAATAAGAAAAAAAAATCTAAGGAAAATTCCCACTATCAATAACAAGTAGAGGTGTTAGATCAAATGTGCACCACCAGGGCTAAACTTGGACTATATTTTCATTTTTGTTAAACCAAAGAAAGTGTCCTGATGAGTTTTGAAAAATCATCAGGAGGACATTTTGGCAATATCAAACTACTTATTGTGCAATGATTGAGCAAAATGTCATTTTCATTTCCATAGAGTAAATTTATCCCATCTGACTGCATGCAACCAAAAGTGTCCAGCACAAGTTCGGCCGAACTTATGCTGGACACTTTTATGATGTTGAGTATCTAGGGTGCAGGTCTTCTTCAGTTCATCAGGTATTCCTTATAAACAAATACACTTGTATATGATCTTTCTGTGTCATTCATATTTATCATTTGATTCATTGTTTTTCACCATTATACTATTAATTTTATTAGTATTGAAAAAAATTATAAGCCAAATGCATACTGGGAGATGCTATATCTTTTATAATCTTATTAAAAAAAGTAAAAAAAATATGAAAAGTATTAGTTTTACAATAAATAAATTGATATTTGAAAGCAAAAAAAGGAATAAAAAAGTAAAATAAAAGTAATTAAATATGAAATTAAATATTTAAATAAAATTTCTGCCATCAAAGATAATTTGAGTTTTCAGACCAAAATTGCACCACCAGTTCTAGATTTTGAATACATTTTCTTTTTTTTAAATTAATAAAAGTGTCCACCTGAGGTTTTCAAAAAAATCAGGAGGATAGTATAGCAGTATAAAACTACTTCTTGTGCAATGATTGAGCAAAAATTCATTTTAACTTCCATTGAGTAAATTTATCCCATCTGACTGCATGCAACCAAAAGTGTCCAGCACAAGCTCAGCTGAACTTGCGCTGGACACTTTTATGATGGAGAGTAGCTAGGGTGCAAGTCTTCTTCAGTTAATCTTATATTCATTTTAAAAATGTGTATGGGTATTTGATCTTTCTGTATCATCCATATTTATTATTTGATTATTTTTTAGTCACTATTATATTATTAATGTTCTTAGTATAGAAAAAACATGTGTACCAAATGTACACTGTGTGATTTTACAACTTTAATAGTATTATATAATAAATGTAAAAAAAATGTGAAATTTATCAGTTTTACCAAAATAAAATTGATATTTAAAAGCTAAAGGATAAATAAAAGGGTAAAATTAAAATTAAAGAGATCAAACATGAAATAGAGATATTAAGTATAATTTCTGCTATCATGAGCCAGTAGAGGCTTCAGAAAAAATGGACACCATTATAGATAAACATGGATCAAATTTAATTTTTACCAAAGTAAAAAATTTTCTACCTTAGGTTTGGACAAACTTACAGGGGCAATTTGTCCATATAAAACTACTTTCAGTGCAATGATGGAGTGATCATTCAGTCTCATTTCCATAAAAAGAATTGATTGCATCTGACAGCATGAAACCAAAATTGTCCAGCACAAGTTTGGCCAAACTTGTGCTGGAAACTTTTATCATGGAGAGTAGCCAGGGTGAAAGTCATTTTAAACATCTGGAATTTCTTATAAACATGTCCACTGTTATTAAATCTTTGTGCCTAACTCATATTTATCAATTGATTAATTTTTTGTCACCAATATATTATTAATATTATCAGTATAGCAAAAACCTGTGTGCCAAATGAATACTGGGTGATGTTACACGTTTTATAATATTATTAAATAAAGGTAAAAAAATATGAAAATGATTTATTTTACAAAAACTAAACTTCTATCCAAAAGCAATATGAGAGGAATAAAATAAAATAAAAGAAATCAAAGATGAAAATAAAATCTAAGTTAAATTCCTGCCATAAACAGAAAAAAGAGATGTTGAATCAAATTAGCACAATCAGGGCTAAACTTGCACTAAATTTTCTTTTTTGTAAAAATAAAAAAACAATCCACTTGAGCTTTACCAAAACTTCAGCATGAAAATTTTTCCATATTAAATTACTTCTAGTGTAATTTTTTATCAAAAATTTATCTTTATTTCCATAGAGAGAATTGCTCCCATCTGACAACACCTGACCGTAAGTGTCCAGAACAAGTGCAGCCGAACTTGTGCTGGACACTTTTATGATGGAGAGTAGCTAGGGTAGAATTTTTCTTCAGTTCATCTAGTATTTCTTACAAACATGTCTAGTGGTATTTTATCTTTGTTCCTAACTCATAAATATCATTTGATTAACTTTTGGTTTCCATTATATTATTAATTTTATAAGTATAGAAAAAACTCATGTGCCAAATGCATACCAGGTGATGTTACGCCATTTATAATATATTTAAATAAATGTATAAAAATATGAAAATAGTTTATTTTAAAAATTATTAATTGATATCCAAAAGCAATATGAGGAATAAAAAATTAAGCTAAAGGGATCAAATATGAAAAAAGAAATCTAATTAATATTCCTACTATCAAAGGCCAGTAGAGGTGTTGAAGCAAATGAGAGCAATCAGGGATAAATTGTACTAAATTTACTTTTTTTAAAGATAAAAAATTGTGCACCTGCAAATTGGATGAACTCTAGGTAGAAAATTTGGCTATATAAAACTACTTCTAGTGAAGTTTTTTATCAAATAATTTTTTTCATTGCCATAGAGAGAATTGATCTCATATGACTGCACCTGACCAAAAGTGTCCAGCACAAGTTCGGCCAAACTTGTGCTGGACACTTATTTGATGGTGAGTATCTAGGGTGCAGGTCTTCTTCAGTGCAACTGGTATTTTTTTAAAACATATCCACTGGTATTTGATCTTTCTGTTTTATTAATATTTTATCGTTTGATCAATTTTTTGTCACCAGTATATTATTATTTTTATTAGTATAGCAAAAAAACATGTGCCAAATGATTACAGGGTGATGTTAACCTTTAATAATTCTATTAAGTACAGGTAAAAAATTATGAAAATGATTTGTTTTACATAAAATTAATTGATATCTAAAAGAAAAAAAGGGATAAAAAGAAATAGGTTGAATAAAAGGGATTTTATATGAAATTAAAAATTCAAGCTAAATGCCTACTTTCAAGGCTCAGAAGAGGTGTTGGATAAAATGGGGACCATCAGGAATAAAATTGTACTTAATTTGATTTTTTGAAAAACTAAATGAAGTTTTCAACTGATTTTTTTCCAATATTTAGTTTGACACTTTGTCTATATCAAATTACTTCTAGTACCATGATTGACCAAATTACATCCTCATTTACATATGCAGAATTGATCCCATATGGCCAGACCAGGCCAAAGGTGTCAACCACAAGTTTGAGAATTCTTCTGGTCGACACTTTTATGATGGACAGTAGTAGGGTTCAAGTCTTCTTTAGTTAATCTAGTATTCCTCATAAAAATTTCCAACTTATTTTTGGGCAAAAATCAGGTAGAAAGTTTGTCCATATCAAATTACTTCTAATGCCATGATTGACTAAAAATTGGTTCTCATTGTCATATAGAGAGTTGATCCCATATGACTGCATCTGGCAAAAGTGTCACCAAAATTTTTGATAAACTTAAGTTTGAAAATTTTATGATGGAAAGTAATTGCAAGTCTTCTTCATTTCATCAAGTAATCCTCATAAAAATTTCCACCTGTATTTTGGCCAAACTTCAGGTGGACACTTTGGCCATATTAAATTAATTCTAGTTTCATGTTGATAAAAAACTCATACTTATTGCCATATATAGATATTAAACCCATCAGAATGTGCCTTTCCAAAAGTTTCTACCTGAATTATGGCTAAACCTCAGTTGGACACTTTTATGATTCAGAGTAGCTAGGGCAAAAGTATTCTTCAGTTAATTTGGTATTCATAATAAATTTATCCTCCTGAAGTTTAGCCTAACTTCAGGTGGACAATTTTGGAAAGCACCAGTTTGTCACTATCCATCAAATGAGTGTTCAAGAAAATTTTGGCTAAACTTGTGGTGGACCCCTTTGATCAGCCACAGTCAGATGAGATCAACTCTTTAGATGGAAATGAGGATGATGTTTTGGTCAATCATAGAAATAGAAGTAGTTTGATGTGGCAAAATTATCCCCCTGAAGGTCAGACAAACCTCACAAGGACACTTTTTAGCAGGGAGTAACTGAGAAAAATCCATTTATCAGAAGGAAAATCTTTTATGGGATAGATGCCAAGGTTTCATACTTGTGTATTATGGTCAGAATTAATTTTGAAAGTGTCTGTCCAAGCAATTTCATTGCCCATCATGACACATTTTGTTTTAAATGTTTCAAACTGCGTGATACAGTATTAAGGTGTCACATAGTATAATTAAGTTCTATTAAGTGCCCTCCTATGATGCCTCAATTCATAATTTAATATCTTACATAAAAATTATTTTTTATATAAATTCATCAATATTTTATTTTATTATCAAATTTAATAGAGCAAGTATCCTGAATTATAATATATGCATAAGCTTAGGTTAGATCAATTTGTGCTCAATTTGTGCTCAACAGAGGACCAAAATCAATTTCTGGAGGATCAACTTGTGCATAATTTGGAATCAGTTGATATTCTGTCTATAATCAATTTGTGAATAAATGTACTGCCAATACAGTTTTGTATATTGTTATAAAGTGAGAATTAACCTGCAATAATAAGAGACACTATGGAGTTCAAAGAGAGGGGATTGCTAGCAGTTCTCCCCCAGATTTTCCGTGGTGATTGTTTGGTTGTTAGGGAATACCTTTCAAGGAAAGACAGGCAAAATAAATTTCAAACTAAACATGAATTGTAAATAATTATCCAGCTAAGCACTAAGTCCTTTAATAACTATACTTCAGCTGGTTGAGCAAAATTCAAATTAAAGGATTTTCCATACATTAAAATTTCTAACATTCCTCATTCAGAACGTTTAAATGAATTGAACATCACTGAAATGGCCTTAGGCATATGCACCATACACTTGAACTATTGAAAAAATAATTATTGAAAATTCACCAGACTAAGTTTGAATATGTACCAAACTTCGCCCCACAACAAGCTCCCACCTGTGTTCAACCAGAGTTCAGCATGAGTTCAGCACAAGTTAACAAGGAACTTAAACATTTTTTAAGTGATATACTTCAAAATTTTGTTAGGAAAAATAATTTGCCACATCATAATCACCTTAAAAACTATACAATGGCTAATATAAATATTCAATCCAAATCAAAACAGTTATTCAAGATTACATTGAACATTCATTAAACATATTGATTCAAATTGGAATGAAACTTAGCTTTTAGTGAAAGAATACACTTTCAAATTTTTGCTTCTTAATGCTGGTTGACCTACCTTGGGTTGTCTAGTATTCATGTACTTAAATCTAAAATTATTATTAGACTTTTTTATTCCACTATTGCATATCTTTGATCACTATGATTATCCAATGCATTTGTGCCAACACTGCACAAATCACAGGTACGCACTTGTATGTCTCAATCAAACCTACACACACTTAATTGTTCTATCATAAGAATCCAATGATTAAAACTTAAAACATTTCACTGCACTTTTGGCTCATTTACATTTAAAGATATATTTACAAATAAAACACTTTTTTTCTTACTATTTATAATTATATCAGGAAAAAAGCTGGTCGGCTAGTAAATACAATTTTAGCATTTATCCCCTGTAAGAAAAACTATTTAATATCTACAGTAAAAAATATATTTCTTATATGATATATGAAAGAGCTTCTTATAAATATAACTATATACATAAATTATTCAAGCTTGAATAAATATTTTCTAAATCAACTTCATTTTTAGCTGCAAGAATATCACTTTCAATCTTTTTTAGACTTTTTAAAAAATCACTTAAGTAAAATTTTTTTGGTAATTTTCGGGGAACACCAATTATACCATTTTTTGAAGATTTTTTCTCAGAAGAGCGCTCATATGTCTTTTTATACTGGAGAAGAGCCCTTTGATTTGTTTCTAAAGAAAATGCTACTTTATCAAGTAAATGGATACACTCAGTGAGTCATTGGCTTCTCCATGCAGGTATTACACGTATGGGCGGCTTTGTAGACTCTTTTTCTTCCTCGATATCTGATGTGCATTCAGTTGTCAAAAAGAGGGCAATAAAATCTTCATTTCCATGGCAGTATTTACCTGATATATTCCAACGTGTTTCAGCTATCTAAAATGTTAAATAAAATCATATCTTGTAAGTAGATTTTGTTTTGAAAGATAAGGGGAAATTCTCACTTTTTTTCAGTGTCTTTGCACTTGTGCCTTGGAATGGTTTATCTTCTTGATATCCGCAAGAGAAGACTTGGCAGAATGATTTAGTAGATAACAATGTCTTACTCATATCAAAATCTTTGTCCATATTTTAATCCTTTACAATAATTTGTTTAGAAGTGTTTTTAATTAATCAGAGAAAAATTTATAAAGATTTTTGGAATCGGGCTTGAAAATTGCCTTCCTAAACTGAAATGAGTATTATTTATACTTCCCACTTTGCTTATTACTTTTTCTAATTTTTTTTATCTCTGTCGAATTCCTAACAAATTCATGTTTGATATCTCATAATGCTGAGTGATGTTTGGATTTATGCAACTATTTTTTTATATCACGTTGTTAAGGCATTGCTCAATCAAAAAAATCATTATTCTCCCATTCTCCACCCAAAATTGTGCCATTCATCACTTTGCTCGCATTACCACTCCTTTCAAATGCCAAAGGATCAAAATTAACTCAAACTGCTTCTATTCAGAATAATTAGTTTTGACTTACAATGGACCTCAACCCAACAGCCATGACAATCTTTTCTTTCATACCAAAAGTTCCTCGCTGATGTTTCAGGATAGCTGCATGTCCTATTATCAACTTTTCACTTACAACAATAGCGGCGGCCTTAGAATCCCTGAGTACTCTTCTATTTAGAAGAGTATGACTCTCATAAGGATCCTTGTGTGTTTCTCTAGGCAGGATTTCTTTGAAAGGACTAATGATTGCCCAAACCTCTCCCTTGTCCTCTTTTGATGTGAATAACATATCAATCTGACCAAAACTCCAATCATGAAAATATTTGAATTCAATTGTTGAGTTACCTTCATGCTTAGATTTTGTCATAAATTGTTATCCTTTAAACACAAAGCTTCTGAGTACTTGTACCACTCTTTCAACTTTGATCTCTGATAATGACAACTGCCGTCTTAAACTATCTTTTCCAATTCGTGCTTTTGCCCATTTTTGAAAAATTGCTTCATCCAGCGTAATACAATCTTCCACACTATCCAAATCTTTTGTCATTTTTTCATCTTTGTTTAGCTCCATGTTTTCTTCTTTTTCATACTGCATTAGAACTGTCTTGACATGCCAATACTTGAGAATTGTTTTTGGTATCTCATCTCACATACAAATATGATATTAATAATTGTTAAATATTCAATGAAAAATTTTATTTTGACATAAAAGAATGATGATTATTTGAAATACTTTAAAGTTTGCAATTTATTCTTTCAGATGCCCATGTGGAAGTTTAAGCAGGTGGCCCAAATTGTTTTATCACATCAGGGAAATGCTGAGTTAGGTGGAGGTTTGGCTTTATCCTTTGATGTTTCCATCCACTCTGAAGACATTGACAGTATTCAAAAAGAAGGTTTTCTAAATCTTTCACCTCATCTTTTGATATTTTATTCAGGGTTAGAGAGTTCGTAATCGAAATCAAAGTCATCAATGATTTTAGTAGTATTGATTCTCTGGACCATAATTCTAAGCCTGTTGAGCATCCCTGTGATGAACTTTGCTGAAACCAAAGTGGTATCAATGCAAGTGGATAGTAGACAGTATACAGTACATGCCACTCAGCTGCCTTTAGTGAACCTCCAGTTTTTGATCCCAATTTTTTTGGTACCCGTGTAAACCAAGAAGGAGTTATTTTCTGCTGAATAACCTTCCTTACCACTAGCGATTCATCTCCTGTCAATCTAGGGTCTAAAAAGTCTGCAGAATCTTCTACTTCTTTACTCAAAGCATTTTCATTTCCCTTAGCTTTCACGTGCGACCCCTCAAAAGAGTCCTCACTAGCTATTTTTGATGATTTGCCTTTAGTTCCACTCCACAAATTATAACGTGAACTAACTGGGATACCACTTGAGTGATCAAAAAAGATGCTTGAAGAGTTTGACTGAGGTTGGGATCTGAGGAAATAACTATTTGGTTTTTGACGCTTCCTTACATTAACACCCTTTTCACTTTCTATCATTTTAAGATTTAACTCAATTAAAGGTTGCATACTACCACTACTGGATGACAAGAATTCCAGCTTATTTTCTTGATCAGATTCATACTGCAGCTTTCGAGAACTTCTTACATCTTTCTCTGGATAAACTGAATCATCCAAATCTTTAATATTCCGATTCTCTGCCTTCTTCAACTTCTTTTAAAGGTTGATCGCTGCATATTCAATTCGTAAAAACATCCTGCTGTGATCCTTAAGATTACCCAGCATATGGCAATGCATCATATCCAAAGCACAATATTCTATCTGTCTCCAGTAGCTCAATTCATTCAAAGCACTCAAGTGGACACCATGCTCTAAAACAATTTTTTCTTGTTCCCAATGCGTTGTTGCATTTTTCCATTCTTTTGCATGTTTCATGTGTTCTTCATGGGTCCGACAAGGAAATTTATTCATGTCGTACTCATCATTTTCATTAATTGATAATAAACAGAAAGAACAAAATCATGTTGCTGAGTGGCCAGCAAAGCCTGCTACTTTCCGAAGTGCTGGAATATCTGCAATTAATGGGAAGATTTCAGCTTGGATTTTTTCACTTTCAGGATGAGAATGTGTGGAGCTGACCCATATGCCTTCCCAAAGTACTTTGAATTCATCAACTAAAAGCTTCAATTTAAAGTCATAGTGGAATTGAAACCTGAATAACAAAAGCCAGAACTAGGATTCAACTAGGAAAAAAATACTTGAAACAGTCATTATGGGGTAACTGTTCTACAGAGCAGCCAGCTCATCAGTTAACCCCACACTTTCCAAAAAAAATCTTGAAGCCCCCCCTGGGAACCTTCTAACAAAAACACAACATCTAACACAATAAACCCAAACCCATAAGTGTGAAGAGTCTAGCACTTGAAGAACAAAATTAGTTCCAGTTTGAAGTCATAGAGGTCTAAAACCTATGAAGAAAAACTAATACTAGGGTTCAACATAATTAAGAGAAGGGGTTGGAAACAGACAATCAGGGGTAACTGTTGATAGAGCATCCAGCCCATCAGTTACCTCCACACTTGTCAAGATCAAATCTAGAAGCCCCTCCCTTGGGTACCTTCTAACAAATAAGTATCCAACAAAACAGATGCACAGCATCACCAAAATCACAAAATTAAAGAATGGTCCATAGTTTATCCTCATTGCGGAGTAGATCTTCCTCACTTCTAGTGCCTCTTGGGTAAAATCTCTTCACCTGATCAGCAGCCACTATCTTCTTTAAGACTGCACCATCCAACTCTTCCAAAACATAAGAACCTCCAGAAACCTGAGATCTGACTCTGTAAGGTCCATTCCATCTGTCAGAAAACATTTTCCCCCACTGACTCTCCAAACTTCTATTATACACCAAAACCAAACAACCAGGTCTCAAGGGATTCCTGAGTCTATGAGCCAACTTCTTGTCCCAGTATCTGACTGATTGATTTCTTATTTTCATAATTCTAGAGTATGCCTTCTCTTGACATTCCTCTCTACATTCCAACTGTTGAATCATGGCACAGAGCAAATCATCTGTTGAGCATACATCATCCCAATCAATTCCAAGATAGGAGATGGCTTCCAAATCCACGGGTAGAACAGTTTTATGACCAAACATTAATTCATAAGGAGAATAGCCAGTTTCCCTTTCACAGTGACCCTATCAGCAAATAACACCAAGGGTAAATAATGCCTCCACTTTTCAGCACTATCTCCACACATCTTCACCAAAGCATTCTTGATAACCTGATGACCTCTTTCAACCATGCCTTCAGCTTCAGGATAATAAGGCCTAGCTACCCTGACTTTAGAACCAATACTTACCAGAGCTTCTTTGAATTCAGCTACAAACTCTGGCCCTCTGTCAACAGTCACCAACTTCATCAACCCATACCTAAATACCCATTCTTTCTTCAAAAACTCCACCACATTCTTGGCAGTCAAATTAACCAGAGGTGCTGCCTCCACCCAACCAGAAAGATCATCCCTGGCAACAATCAAGTATTTATACCTGCCCTCCTTAATATGAACAGCATCCAAACTGACTCTTCCAAACAAAGTTGATTCACCAGTAGCACAGCCAACCTCTTTAGGTTTCATGTGACCTCTTCTTTGACACTCTTCACAAGATTTAACCCAACCCTGCACAGCCAACTTTGTGCCTGGACACCAAAATCTGTCAGCTACTATTCTATAAGTCTCCCTAAAACCTCTATGACCAAGTTCTTCATGCAAATACTTCAACACCAACTCTTGACCCTTCTTCCAAGTCACCACAACTTGTGGATTTAGATGTCTCCTCCTCATCAACCTTCTTCCAGACACATAGAATCCAGGACTTTTATTCTTGATTGTCACCCAAGTATCATCATCACAAATATCTGGCCTCTCCAAGGTTAACAGATATTCAACCATCATATAATGAAACCCAGTCTGACCCCAGGTCTCATCTTCAAAATCCAAGAAAACAACATCCAAGGTTACAACCCTATTATCAAAATCACCAGTGTGCACATGAGCAACACAACGGGTGTGGTCTTCCAACATTGGCAGAGCCCTTTGTTGGTTTATTTGGTGATGTTTTGGTATGCTTTAAATGGCATTGTTTAAATAATTAGGTATTTTTCTGGAATTACACAGTAAATATTGGGACTATGGGGATCTGGAGGCTGCCATTAGATAGCCCTGTTTTTCTGTATATTTTACGTCTTGAAGACATTTTTCATAGCATAATTATTTGGGGGATAACTTCTTACTTTTCATTTTTAAAAGATTGCTGTTGAATTTTGTTTTTCATGTTTTATGGGCTAACCTTAAGTCTTAGGGTTAAATGCTTAGTACCATTGGAAAGAATGGAAATTTCTCTATATTTCATGTCACAATGTTGTTGTAGTGTAATTATTTGTTTTAAGGGTTTTAGGTTGAAGGTGAATTTTCTAAGTAGTTTGGGTGTTTTTGGTGGTTTTCTGGCTTCAGGGTAGTAAGGCCGCTTCAGGCGGGCTTCCTAGTTCCGGGTGGACTGCCTGCCTCAGTGCTAGAGGGCTGGGAAGCGTTTCTAGGGAGGTTTTCTATGCAATTTGGTGGTCAGAAACACCGGATTTGCAGGTGTGCATGGGCTCTTGATTAGTAGTCTGTATATATAGAATGATGAAGACTGTTTGGGGCAACTTTAACTATCATACAACCATCCAGAGGTGATATCCTTGTTCCTCACTCAGTCTTCACTATTTGTTGGCCACAATTTGGCTGTTTTTTTTGCAAGTAAGTTCTTCATTTAACTTAGCTTAGCAACTTTTTTCTCTGTTATAGTGTTGCAAGCTATAGCAAGTATCATTGCTGTCTCTGGTGTGGATTTGCAACCTACATCAAGTATCATTGCTTTCTTTGGTGTGGAAATTAGTCTGCATTTTAGTTCTTTGGTGTGGTAGTCTGTCTGGAGACTATTTTTTTGACTGATCAAGTGGTCAAGTGTGTTTGGAAAAGGGCATTTGTGGTAACAGGAACCAATTTACTGTAACAGGTAAATCTCACTCTTTTTCTCTAAAGGGACAGGGGTTTTTCTTCTGGTTTTACTCCAACTCCCTTAGTCAAGGCCTGTAGCTAGTACTATAGGATTGTCTACATTTATGGGGCCCAACGTGGGGTGACAGATCTGTTAGTTCTTTGGATTCTTTGTTGCCTGTGATTGGCTCTTTTTGGTTTTTTTGTCTGGAAGAATGGCTTCTGGATCTTCAATTCCTGTGGTGACTGTCAGTGGGGGTGAAGGTCTGCCTGCTGTGATGGTTAGGGAATGTGTTAGGATCAAAACTTGGGATGGAACCAAGTATAATGGTTAAGATGTTAAAGAGAAGTATGAATTTGCTGCTGGTGTTGACAGTGCTTCCTACCTGGATATGGTGAAGTAAATCATCTTCTTCATTGGAGATAGGGCGGTGGAGAAAGAGGTTATGGCCATGTCTGGCTACAAGAAGAGAGATTGGAAGTTATTATGTAGAGAAATGGTTGATAGATGGGGTGTTAGGTTCACCATCGTGGATCTGAATAAGGTTGTCATTGAGTGGCAGTCTTATGGCGGTGTTAGTAACTTACACAGTTACAGGGAGCTTCTGCTACAGTTTGATCCTGTGGTTGAATACTTGGTGGAAGTGGAGTAGCTGGCACATGAAAATGCTGCCAAAGATTTTTTTTGGTCCCCCCTGGCTAGAGATGTCAGGATGGATGTGTTAAAAGAGTTATCAAGGAAAGACTTGATGAAGACTCTCTACAATGGGGGTCAAATGCTGCCTGCCTTGGACAATGTGAAGGAGGCGGTGGAGTCCCATCTGAAGTTATTAGTGGTGGACACCTACCAAGAAGGGTGCACCAAATATGTCAGAAAATTAAGTGAGGCTTTGGCTGAAGAGGAGAGTAAGGTAGAGAAGGAAGATAACAACATGGTGAAGTTTCCAAACAGGAGAGGGACCCAGTGGTAGAGCAGTTGGCTGATCTGACAAAACAGCTTCATATTTTTGTGCAGGAGGCAGGGAAGGCCAATAAGGCGCCTCTGCAGCCCAGAGAATTTGATAGGCTGGCTTGTAGGAGTGACCATTGGGTTTGCTCTTATTGTGGAAGGAGAGGACATAAGTCTAATGACTGTTGGGCCCTGAACAGAGATGTGTCAGAGGGCAAAGTAGAATTTTATGCTAGGGTATTCAAGTTCCCTGATGGTCAGTTTGTCAAGCCCAGTGAGGGGCAGGCACATGTGGATATGGTCAGGAGAAGGGCTGGTCTCAATCAGCGGAGGCCAAGATTTGAGGAGATTCCTGATCAGGGGAATTCTTCTACTAAGCAAGATGAAGATGTCAAGGGGAAAGGGAAGGAGGTGAACAAAGTCTCTTTTTCTACTTCCTTTGGTGGACTAGAATTATACTCTTGCGGAGGACAGTAAAGTGGTGAGTGCTTGGCTGGTGTTTATGACGTAGAGGCAGGTAAAGTGGGTAGGCCAAAGAGCAGCTCTCAGACACAAACCAAGCCTAATTCCTCTAAGGTGGATCCTAAGCTGGGTGCAGCTAGGGAGAAGTACAGCAAAGAGGAGCTGTATAAGATGCAGAAGGGGATTGCTAATATGGGCCCCCCTAGCTTTGGAGAATTGGACCTTAATGGTGAGCCAATGCCTATGGATATAGACTCTGAATCTGACTCTGAGGTTCCGTTGGCTTCATTTCCAAGGCCTTCTGGGGTCAGAGGTTCTGGTGAGGGATCTGGTTTGATTCCTGTAGATTGAAAATCTGTTGGTGGTTCTGGTCCTCAAGAAAATTCTAGGACCAAGGTAGTGAAGCCAAGGGCTCACTTTGAGAGGCCAGTAGTTTCTGGCCAATATAATGTTATGGACTCTGTTCTAGATAGGATTAATCAGGGTCAGGTATCTCTCACTCATGGGGAATTTTATGCTATCAGTCCTGGGTTGGCTGATAGACAAAAAAAGTTGTTGACCAGGAGAAGGGTTTCTTCTGGAGAAGTGGAATACATATGTGATTCTGTGGAAAAGCTCGGAGAGCGGTTGGAAACAAATTTTTCTGCACCTCTAGGATATGTCAATGTCACCCTGAATGGCAGGGAGGCTAGGGCATTAGTGGATTCAGGTTCACAGATTAACCTGATTTCTTTGTTTGAGGCCACTCATTTGGGCCTCCCCATCAAAAATGGAATTGGTGGAAATTTGAGAGGTATAGGTGGTCATGTAATGGATTTGATGGGAACCTCCAAATTTGTTAAGTTGGATGATGGTGGAGCCTCCGGAAAGGCTCATTTTTACATTGCTAAAGGTAATGTAAAAGCAGTTTTAGGCGGGCCATTCTTGATGGATTTCCAAGCCAGAATTGGCTATCAATTTGACATGGAGATTAGTTTAGAGTTAACTGGTGAACATTAAAGAAGGCTTCAAATGAGGTTATCATCTCCTGGAGATGATGGTTGGGAACCAGGCCTGGTTTGTCTTCCATGTGTAAATGCATGGATTGTTGTAGGAGGAGAAAGGAAGTAGGTGCCGCCTCAGGATTTTTGGAGTGTGGTGCAGGCTCTAGAGAGAGTCTGTCTTTTTTAGAATGATAAGGGCTGATCATCCAAGTGCTAAAACCTCTCCCCAAGGTGAGGAAATCCAAGGTTGTAGTAGGTCAGCTCCCTTGGAGATATACCAAGTGGATTTTCAACTTTCTCTTTTTAATGTTTCTCTTATTTGCAAGTATTCTTCAAGTTTTTTATCAAGTCTTTCTTCTTTTTCAAGATTTTCAATTAATTTTAATTCAAGTTCAAAAAGGAAAATGGGTTATATATCTTTATTGAAAGATATGCTGAAAAGCTTTGGAGTGGGGAGATTGGGGAGTAAAAGTAAGTCCTCCCAATTGTGCACCACTAGGGTTTCTTCTAAACCTTTCAAAAACATTACCTTGGCTACGTCTGTGAGCATTGGGGAAACCTCTGGTTATTTTTTAGGCAAGAAGAAAACCCAAGAAAATAATAAAAAAAATTCAAGATAATTCAAGAAAATCTAGAAAAAAAATCAGAAGATAATGAAGAATGAAGACAAAAATTATTTTTGTGAAGATCAGAAAGATCTAGTTTTTGACCTCTTGCATGAGGATATACTGCACAGTAGTAGAAAATGTGATTTGGAAGATGAATCATGATTTGAAGATTTGGTAGATGGAAGTGAAGATGAAGATGTTGGATCGCGGAAAAGCTTTGGAGTGGTGAGATTGGGGAGTAAAAGTAATTCCTCCCAATTGTGCACCGCTAGGGTTTCTTCTGCACCTTTCAAAAACATTACCTTGGCTGCACATGTGAGCAACGGGGAAGCCCTTGGTTTTTATTCCAGGTCTGGTGAGGAAGACGTCCTGAAGATCCCTCAAGTTGATGGTAGGGCTGAAAAGTATAAGATGGTGGCGCAGAAGATTAGGTCTGTTAATGAGCCTATGCCTGTAGGTTTGAATCCTCTGCTGAAGAGACCTCCATTGTCAAGAGATCTGTACTGTACTCCTCTTGTGAAGAATCCTCCTGATTTTGAGGAAACTGCTAGAGTGACAATGGAAAGGTTGAAGGTTGTTAATTTTGGGCCTGATGGTTGGTTATCTGAGGAGGAAAAGAAGTTTTTGTTGCAAGTTATTGTGCTACGGGAGAAGGCGGTGGAATTTGTTGAGGAGGAAAGGGGTGTGTTGAAACACTGTTATGGGGAACCTTATTTGATTCCTGTGGTTTGCCATGAACATTGGCAAATCAAACCTATTCCATTTCCTGCTGCTATACCAGAAGATTTTTTGGAGATTGTTAGGGAAAGAGTCATGACTGGATTGTATGAAAAATAAACTTCTAGCTACTCAAGTCCAGTTTTCTGTGTTAAAAAGCAGAATGGAAAGCTCAGGGTGGTTCATGATCTTAGAGCCTTGAATAGAGTTACTATCAAGGATGTGGGTATGCTGCCAAGTGCAGAAGACATTGTGGAAGTCTTTTCTGGAAGGGTGTGTTATGGTTTGGGTAATATTATGGTTGGTTATGATGAAAGGGAGCTTCACACTGATTCACGGCCACTCAAAACATTTGAGACTCCGCTAGGGAGATTACAGCTCACTAGGTTGTCTCAAGGTGCAACTTATTCAGTAGCAGTTTATCAAGCACAAATGGCTTGGATTTTACAGGATGAGGTACCTACTCATGCTGGTATTTTTATTTATGATGGTGGAATTAAAGGACCCTCCACTAATTATGTAAATAAAGTGCTGAAGGAAAACCCAGGTATAAGGAGGTTTGTATGGGAATATGAAATTACTCTAGAGAGAGTATTGTTTAGAATTGAAGAGGCTGGTTTGACCATTTCTGAGTCAAAGTTTTGTTGTTGTGTTCCTGCTCTGGATATTTGGCTCATGTGGTATGTAAAGAGAGGAGGATTATGGCAAAGAAGAAGGTTAATAAAATTCATTCATGGCCAAGGCCTAAAAATACTACTGAAGTCAGAGGATTTTTGGGAGTTTGTGTGTATTTCACACTTTTTATTAAAGATTTTTCTTTGTTGGCTTCACCTTTAAGGAGGTTGATCAGGAAAGATGCAGAGTGGGAATGGACTGAAGAGTGTGAAGGGGCTTTTCAGAAGTTGAAGAAGGTGGTGGGTGAAGATATTATTCTTCACAAGTTGGATTATGGTAGAGAGGCTGGAAAAATTTATCTGGCGGTGGACTCAAGTTATATTGTGTCACGTGCCACGTGACACTCAAGGCAAAAGTAGCTCATTAAATCAATAAAACAGAGGTCTAAATCCATACTTGAAGCACAGAAAGCGATTCTACATAGCAACTGCGACTTCCCTTTCTGTACTCACTATTCAACCACCCTAAATCTAAACTTTAAATCTAAATTAGTAAATCTCTCAATAGTGTGTTTAGTCTTTTCTTCAATAAGCAACACACAGCGCAATAGTCAATGCAATATTCCGCTAAAAGGTTTATTAAGTATCTGTGGGTTATTAATAGGGGTAGTGAGCATGGACGGGATGGTTAGTGGAGGATTAAAGGGTTAACGGATGTTAGTGAGAAGGGTCCAGGTGTAACGGGTGTTAATTTTAAGGTGTGTGGTGTGGGGAATGATGGATGGGTATGAGGTCAATGCGAGGAGGTGTAATGGATATAAAAGGGGTTGGATTTTGGTTCAATATTTCTTTATAATTAAATTATAAAACGTATCTATAGTTAATAGTGGTAGAACTCCAAGTTAAATCATTATTATTGTAAATTTCCTTATTTCCTCAGTAATCATTTCTAAAACTTAAATCTTTGATTATTGAGTTTACAACCCTTTGTGAGATCCTAAGAATATCAGTATTACCTTAAATTATATTAGGATTCTTATCAAACATATCTCGAAGCAGTAGCTCTTCCTTCGAGCCATCTTCAAATCACTTCCTCGAACATTCCCTCTGTGCTTCACTCTCTCCATCTCACTTCCAGGAACACCCTCAACCTTGTGTATGGGTGGTCCGGTGACAGTATAATTTAATTCTCCCTAGTTCTCATTCTTTGCACTACTACGTCCTTTTTTCAGGTGTTTTTAAAATTCTTTAAAATGGCACCTGTTCAACGCACTCCTCCTACGGGCGCTGTGGCTTTCCAAATCTGGGTAGGCTACTTAGGTGAAAATTTGATTGGACCTTGGTTAGAAGAAAATCATGGTGTTAGCGGGTGTTAATTTGGTTGAAGGGAGTTAAATGGAGGTTTTTTTGGGTGGATTTATGGTGATTTTTGGAGGATTTATGGTGATTTTTTTTGGAGGATTTATGGTGATTTTTTTGGAGGATTTATGGTGTTTTGGAATGGATATATGTTGGTATTCCTATTGTTATTTGATGGTTTCATGGATTGGGTATTGGTTTTACTGGATTTTCTAGGGCTCTCTTGGTATTTTCGGTGGATGCAGTGTGCTCATGGAGTAGCCATTTTTTTCTGGTGCGCTCCAGTTTGCTCTGGTGATTTTCTGGTGCAAAAGCGAAGTGTACTGGAAAAATTCTGTCATTGTGGAAAATTTTGGTTATGGTGAAAAGATTAACTCACTCTGGCCAAATTAGCTCATTATGGCAAAAAGAGCTCATTGTGGCAAAATTTGCTCACAATGGGAAAGTCTGATCACCAGTGCAAAGTTTGGTCACTGCAGAAAAGTCTGGGCACTGTGGTAAAGTTTGGTCACTGCATAAAAGTCTGGGCAGTGTGGTAAAGTTTGGTCACTGTAGGAAAGTCTGATCACCAGTGCAAAGTTTGGTCACTGCAGAAAATTCTGGGCACTGTGGTAAAGTTTGGTCACTGCAGAAAAGTTTGGCTATTGTGGCAAAATTTGGTTAGAATTTATCACACTTGTTAGATCAATAGTTTATTGTAGATCCTATGCATGTAGGGTATTGTTGGAAAGGTCTGGAGGAGGAGAGTCAGATAGAGAGGGGAGAATTTTAGTCTTCCACATTTTTTTTGTATTGTTGTTTCGATAACATGGGTCTTTTTTGATAATTAACCATATTTAACATATAACAACAATTATAATAAAAAATATCAACATATAGGGTACCATTGGATAGCTCTCATCCTTGGGGACTCAAATTTATTTCTTTTCTTATAAAATTCATAAAATAAAAATATAATAAAGAACACTCTTTAATTTTGGTGGGAAACTGGGTAAATCTGGGGCAGACCTTTAATAAGGCACCTTCGAACAGATCATCCCAAGGGTAGTTTCTGGGGTACTTTACTGTGCTTTTCAGTCTCTGGGGAAAGTGTTGCGGCTTGTTCTAAGTATTTTCTGTGACTTGTATCAGTGTAATCTGGTATAAGGTATTTGTTTTGGGGGTGTAATCATTTATTGCACTTATTTTTTTTCCTATATTATAGGTTTCCAACACTTTCAAAGTCTTTCTCTCAGATTTTCAACTTATCCAACTCTTCAAGCAGATCTTCAAGCTTAGTTAATTGAATCTTACGTTTACTTAGAGGGACAGGGATTTCTTTTGTTTTTCCAACTTCCTTGGATTCTTCCTGCATCAAGGTGACTGTAGGAGTCTACTCTACATTTTTGGCACCCAACGTGGGGTACAAATTCTCTAGCTTCTGAAGAAACTTACTTGTTGGACTTCTGGATTTTGGTTTTCTGGTTGTTGGATTTTGATTGGTTGTTTATTTGGTGATTCTGGTAACTGGCTGGAACAGTACAGGATCTGTGGTAGTAGGGATATAGGTATAGGGCTGAACCCTTGCTAGATCTGTTGTTTTATCCTAGTAAAGGGCTGAACCCTTGTAGGATATTGTCGGTTTTCTGGTAAAGGGCTGAACCCTTGCAGATTTTATTTGTTTCTGGTGCTATTCGGGATGTCTTCTCCATCTGGTGCTGGTGTTATTGCTGCTGCTGCTGACAGTGTCAGGCCTTCAGTAAGGATTCAAACTTGGGATGGGCCAAAGTTTGTTTGTGATGATGCAAAGTGGTTTTTGGGCAGATATGAGGCTTCTTCTGGAATTGATGGGGCTTTTCATTTAGATATGGTGAAGCAGGTAATCTTTTTCATTGGTGATAGTGAAGTTGAGAAGGAGATTACTGGTATGGAGGGTTATAAGACTAGGGATTGGAAACGGCTTAGTAGGGAAACGGTGGATAGATGGGGAGTCAGATATTCAATGGTGGATTTAAATAAGGCTGTTGGAGAATGGCAAGTGCAGGGTGGAATAAATTATTTGGTGAGTTATAGGAAATTTTTTGGTAGTTTTGAAACTGTGGTGGAATATCTGGTGGAGGTAGATGAATTGGCTCATTAAAATGCAGTCAAAGATTTATTTTGTTCCGCTTTTGGGAGGGATGTTAGGATGGATGTGTTAAAGGAGTTTTCTAGGAAGGGTTTGATGAAAACCTTACCTAATGGGGAGCGGAAGTTGCCTGCTCTTAAGGTGGTTAAAGAATAGGTGGAGTCTCACCTCAAGCTTTTGGCTGTGGACAGTTATCAAGAAACCTGTACACAGTATGTCAGCAAAATTAATGAAGTTTTGGCTGATAATAACGATATTATGAAGAAGGCTCTGGAAGCAAGAAAAGCTCAGTTGGGGAAACGGGTTCCTAAGGTGGATAAGAATGTGGATAAGGAGATGGTGGATCAATTAGCTGACTTAACAAAGCAATTGAAAATTTTTGTTCAAGAAACTCAGAAGGCCAGCAGAGTTTCAGCTTCTTCTTCATCATCTTATTCAAGTAGAGGTTATGATAGGAGGAATGGTGGTACTGTTGAAGTTTGGATTTGTTCCTATTGTAACCGGAAGGGACATAAGTCTAATGATTGTTGGACTTTGAATAGGGATCAGGATGCTGGTAGAGTAAAATTTGATGGAAAGGTATTTAGGTTTCTTGATGGATATTTTATCAAGCCCAGTGAAGGTCAGGCTCCTTTGGATTTGGTGAGGAGGAATAGTATGGGTGAAAAGGGAGATAGGTTTGAGGAATTGCCTACTGAGGCTTCTTCTGGTACTGGAAATAATTCTGGAGATAAGGGGAAGGAAAAAGAGGTTAGTAAGGCTACTTTTTCTACTTCATATGGTAATTTGGAGTTAGTAAAGGTTGTTAATGTGGATGGTTAGTGTATGGCTGGTGTATATGATTTGGAGGCTGCTAGGAGGGCGGCTGCTTCTAAAGCTAGAAACAGTATTTCTAATCAGTTAAGGTCAAGAGGTGGAAAGGCGGATTCTAAGAAGGCTGAAGATCCCAAGAAGATTTATACGCCTGAAGAGATTCTTCAGATGCAGAAGGGGATAGCTGATATGGGTCCCCCTAGTTTTGGTGCTTTTGATCTTAATGGTGATCCTATGCCTTTAGATAATGGTTCAGATACAGAGGAGGATGTGCCTTTGGCTTCTTTGCCTAGGCCAAGTTCTAGTGGGCCAATGGAAGGAGTTAGAGCTACTGTTGATGGCTCTGGTTTGGTCTCTGTGGATGGAAAGGTTCATTGGGATAATTCTGATGTGGAGATGTGTGATGTTGTTGGTAATGTGGGACCTCAGGAGTCTTCTAGGGCAAAGGTTGCTAAGAGTAAGGCTCATTATGAGAGGCCAGTGGTTTCTGGTCAAGGGAATGCTATGGATGTTGTTTTGGGAAAGGTGAATCAGCTTCAGATTCCATTATCTTTGGGTGAATTTCTCACTATTAGTCCAGCCCTTGCTGAAAAGCAGAAGAAGCATTTGACTAGGAGAAGAGTGGCTACTGGTGAGGTGGAGTATATGTGTGAAAAGGTGGAGAATTTTTGTAATGAGGTGGAGACTAATTTTTCTGCTCCTTTGGGATATTTTCTGGTTTCTTTAAATGGCAAAGATGTGAAGGCATCGGTTGATTTGGGCTCACAAATAAATTTAATTTCATTGGATCAAGCAACTAGTCTGGATTTGCCAATTAAAGCTGGTGTTGGAGGAAATCTCAGAGGATAGGTGGGCATTCTACTGAGTTGATTGGTACAGCGGAGCATGTAAAGTTAGGTGTATGTGGAGCTGTTGGAAAAGTTCATTTTTATGTGGCTAGAGGAGCTGTGAAAACAGTTTTAGTAAGGCCATTTTTGATGTATTTTAAGGCCAAGAACAGTTATCAGTCTGGTGTCGGGATTAGTTTGGAGATTACTGGGGAGTATATGAGGCGGTTACATATGAGGTTGGCACCCCCAGGTGATGAAGGTTGGGAAACTAGGCCTGATGTTTCTGCATCTTGTCAGTGTTGCACTTGCATTAGGAAGAGAAAAGATTTGAAGTCGTCTTCTGGTGTATTTGAGGATAGTGGTGATCATTTTGTTGGTAACCCTTCTTTTTTAGGGTAGATAGGGCTGATCAGACTAGTGCTGTAATCTCTCCTCAAGAAGAAATCCCAGTGTAGACAATCCTATAGTACTAGCTATAGGCCTTGACCAAGGGAGTTGGAGAAAAACCAGAGAGAAAATCCCCTGTCCCTTTAGAAAAATAGAGTGAGATTTACTTGCTAAAGTAAGTTGGTCCCTGTTTTGCTAAAGCTCCTTTTCAACACACTTGACTGCTTGATGAGCCAAGAAAGTAGTCCCCAGATAGACTACCAGACCAAAGAACTGAAATGTAGAACAATGTCCACACCAGAGACAGCAAAGATACTTGATGTATGCTGAAAATCCACACCAGAGACAGCAATAATACTTGCTATAGCTTGCAAGACTATAACAGAGAAAACAGTTGCCAAAGTTAAGTTAAATGAAGAACTTACTTGCAACAAACACAGCCAATTGTGGCCAGAAAACAGTGAAAACTGAGTGAGGAACAATGATATCACCTCCGGATGGTTGTATGATGATTAAGGTTGCCCCAAACTGTCTTATTCACTATGTACACACAGACCACTATCTAAGAGCCCATGCACACCCACCAATTTGGTGCCTGTACCTGCCAAATTTCATAAAAAACCCTCCTGAAGCGCTCCCCAACCTCCTAAAACAGAGGTGGGTGGGCCACTCGATGTCAGAGATGCTGCCTGAAGCGGCCCGGCCTCCCTGAAGCCAGAAAACCAATAAAAACAACTAATCTACTTAGAAAAATTAGCTACAACTACTAAAACCTTTAACACATGGAATTTCACTATAACAACATTGTGACATGAAATATAGAGAAAAATTAGCTGTATTCAATGGTACTAAGCACTTAACCCTAAGACTTAAGGTTAGCCCGTAAAACACAAAAAACAAAATTAAACAGCAATCTTTTATAAATGAAAAATGAGGAAATGACCCCTTAAAACTCAGAATATAAAAAATGTCTTCAAGACATGAAATATAGAGAAAAACCAGGGCTATTTAATGATAGTACCCACATACCTGCAGACCCAATATCCACAAAAAAAACCAGAAAAATACCCAATTCCTTAACAGATGTCAATTAAGACATGCACAAACAGCGCCAAATCACACAACAAAGGCCCCTGCCAATGTTGGAAGACCACATCCTTCCTCCAATTGAGAATGTCCGCATTCTTTCTTCATCCAAACACCATGTTTAACCTTCTTCCCAAATCTGCCTCTGAAATGGGTCCCTGCCAATACTGCATCGACAATAATTTAATCTGCACCATGACATTACCTGTCCATCCATACAGAATGTCCTGCGATGTCTGCCAATCTAGAAAGAAGACCTGCCACAGACCTGGTCCACTTTCTTCTGCAACAGATTCACCTCCACCTCAACCTGGCCCATCTTCTGCCAGCACCAAAAGATCTAGGCCATCCATACTGATACCCAGATTAATCAAAAAGCTCCACCCTTCCCAGAAGAGTGCCACAACCCATAAAACATCTAGTTCCCCCATCCCTGGCCCATCTGATGGTAAAGAACTTTCATTTCTTCCTTCAACTTTAAAACTGATGACTTCTCAGTTCCTCCATCTTCTGATAGTGATGATAACAATGTAGAATCCATTGCACCACCAACACCAACGCACTTTCCCACTATCAAGGCCAAGTTCCAACAACACACATCTCAACAGAAACAACTTCTGCTTCACTACTTCCAATCCACTCCTGCTAGAGATCCACAGGACATTGAGAACAGAAGACACCTCATTCACCAGTTCAAGGCTAATTCTGAACACTTCATTTCATCTCTTGATTCCCTCTGTAATTCCACTAGTACCTGAGTTTGATTCAGAAAAGAAAAATTGACCACACCCTCTATAGGATGTAACCACAAACAACCCTCAGTTTTAAGTCTTGGGGGACCATCCTCATTTTATAGTCTTGGGGGACTCAAAAACCCTCAGTTTAAAGTCTTGGGGGACTCAAAAACCTAAATCATAAACCCAGAACCAGAGATCAACCACATTAAGACACAGAGAAAAAACTAACATTCTGGGGTAATTGTAAATAGAGCTGCCAGCCCATCAATTACCCCCAAACTTGCCTTTGCTAAATTTGGAGGCTCCCCCTGTGGATACCCTCCACCAATCTTTCAAAACCAACTCCAACAACAAAAACTTTTTCCTCAGTTTATAGTCTTTGGGGACTTAACTAACAACAATCCTCAGTTTAAAGTCTTGGGGGACTAACACAGTGTTCAGTTTAAAGTCTTGACGGACTAGTCTTGATAGAATCTTGAAACCAGCCAGTTTAAAGTCTTGGAGGACTAACAGAAACCAGATTTCAGTTTAAAGTCTTGATGGACTGGCGGAATTTTGCATAAAATAGATGCAGCCAATTTCATAAAGACCACCCCTACAGCCAACCTGCTGAACTTCCACCTTCACTTCATCATCTACCCATCACTGACAAAAATCTCCTCCTATCCCTTTTCATCATCTTTTCTCACCACAGATCATGGCTGGATCTCCTGATGTTAACCCTTCTACTCTCCCTTGCTTCACTGCTCCCAAGGACTATGCCTGCAAACAGTGCATCCACATGTGCAGACCTTGCACATTCACTCTTCCAACTCCTGAATCCAAATTCTACAACAGGGCTTGTGATTCTTGCTATTCCAAAAAAAAAAGATGTGAAAGAAATGCCAAATACCCTATTCCTCCTCCTTTACCTTCTCACAAATACATCTCTAGATCCCCTACCAGTTCCCCAGAGCTTGGTACTTCCTCTTCCTCTTTATCTTCAGCACCTTCCAGAAGATCCAGAAGCTCCGCTTCCAGAACTCTTCCCAAACGACCAAACTTAGATTCCCAAGAAACTGCTTTTATCTCCGCCAAATTAGCTCCAAAAGCTTCAAGATCAACTCCCAGGCTTCTAGACCGCGTCTAGGCGGCCCGCCTGCCTCACTGGACAGTGAAAATCCGGCTCAAAATCACTAAAAACGACCGGAAAACAGCCAAATTCCATCAATCAACAAAAAAAACTCTACACAATTGCCTCCCACTGCTCCCAGAGAAATACAGCCAACTCTTACATGGTCCAAAAACTTCAAATTTTCCCAAAATTCTAGGAGACCTGCCAGAGAACCCCAAGAAGAAACCAGAACACCACACACTGCACCCAAGCAACAACTTCGTCCCCAACTAAGACAAAGAAACTACACCTCTCCTCTGTCAGCCAACTATTCTTCTGACAGTTCCATCTCTTCAAAAGCTCCATCCAGAAGAGATCAATCTGCTTCCAAATCCCCCTCTCCTGCTCCATCCTTTAAAAACCCTGGTACTCCATCACCAGCACCTCCTCCAGCTGAATCCAACAGAAATAACAACCACAACAACAAGAACAATCCCACTGCTCCAACTAAGCCCCAGGAACATCAGCCTCCTAGTTCACCTTCTCAAAATCTTTCAAAGGAAGACCATGAGAATCCATATCTTTCCCTGGTTGATCCACCCACCATGACAATTACAAAATCTTCAGAGATCCAAATTCCAGCTGCTTACAAATTTGATGAGCTTCCAATCTGTAATTAACAAATTAGTTTATCCCATTTCTTCAACAAAAATAATTACTGATCCAATTCTTCTTGTCTAGTTGGCACCCCTCCTCCTGAATCTATTATTGGAGTTGGCCAACCTCTTGAAACTTCTTTGACCCTGGATTATGGAGACATGAAGAAACACCTAAGCACCATGTGTTCCAACATGCTAAAAGCCTTTGCCCTCCATGGACCTTTGAATGACTTTGAAAAATCCCTGAGAAAGCGCCTGTTGGACGAACACTGGAAAATGTCTAGGATTATTAAGCACACCCTCCAGCACTCCATTCCTGCCTCTTCTTCTTCCTCCTCTGAACTTCCCTCTAATCCAATTCCTGACCATTACAATCCCTATCATCTCTACAGCAGGATGCACTTCAAAGAACACAGTGCTTCCCACAATCCCAACAAAAAACAAAAACTTCATCACAATCCAGACCAGCCTCCAGAAGCTTCATCATCCAGACAATGAGCTCCTGCAAAAAGATTAGAAACATAATAATAATATAAAACAATTAATAAAAATAATTTCAGAATTTTTTTTTTTTTGTCTACTAATATACTAAAATTAAAAATTAATAAATAAAATGAAATAAAATAAATGAAATAAAATATAACATAAAAAATAATAGAAATGGCATCCCCCAGCCAATTGATGAGCTGATCCCCTGATACCTTACCCACATCCAAGTGCACCTTGATGTGGATACACAATTAAATATTTTAAATGATTAAGAGAGAAAAAAAAACAAAAATTTAGAAATTCAGAAGATAATAAAAAGAATGAAACACAGAAACAAATGAAATAAATAATAAATAAATAATAAAAAAAAGAAAATAGCATTGCCCGGCCAATTGATGAGCTTTTCCCCACCAAAGCTTGCCCACATCCAGGTGGCCCTGATGTGGTAACACCCTATATTTTTGATTTTATAATTTTAAACAACACCCATAAAAAAATGAAAAGAAAAAAAGAGAAAAAAGAAAATAATCTAAACTTCTATCTAGTAAAAACATAACTGCAAAATCAAAGAGGGTCCAGCTCCATAGATGGTCCAATAAGGGAAAGTCCAATCCATAGAAATGATCACTGGGTGGGCTCCCTCCAATAAGTAAAAATGATGGGAGACCACCAGTGATCCACCACCAATCTGAAAGAACCAAAGATAAAGAAGCCAGTCCCAAACCAGTTTAAAGTCATAGTGTACTTGAAACCTGAATAATAAACAACAGAACTAGAATCCAACTAGGAAAAACAAAAGAATTGAAACAGACATTCTGGGGTAACTGTTCTACAGAGCAGCCAGCTCAACAGTTACCCCCACACTTGCCAAAATAAAATCTAGAAGCCCCCCCTGGGTACCTTCTAACAAAAACACAACATCTAACACAAAAAAACCAAAACCAATAAGAGTGAAGAGATCAGCACATGAAAACCAGAGGAAATTCCAGTTTAAAGTCATAGAGGACTAAAACCTGTGAAAAGAAACCAATACTAGGGTTCAACCAAATTAAGAGAAAGGGTTGGAAACAGACAATCTGGGGTAACTGTTGATAGAGCAGCCAGCCCATCAGTCACCCCTACACCTGCCAAAACCAAATCTAGAAGCCCCACCCATGGGTACCTTCTAACAAAAAGTTTCCAACACAAAGGTTTCTCTGCAACACCACAAAAATTCCAAAAAAAAAAAAAAGAAAGTTCCATAGTTTATCCTCATTGCGCAGTCAATCTTCTTCATGCCTAGTGCCTCTGGGATAAAACCTCTTCACTTGGTCTGAAGCCACCCTCTTTTTCAAGACTGCACCATCCAACTCTTCCAAAACATAAGAACCTCCAGAAGCCTGAGATCTGACTCTGTAAGGTCCATTCCATCTGTCAGCAAACATTTTCCCCCACTGACTCTCCAAACTTCTATTATACACCAAAACCAAACAACCAGGTTTCAAGGTATTGCTGAGTCTATGAGCCAACTTTTTGTCCCAGTACCTGACTGATTGATTCCTAATCTTCATCATTCTAGAGTATGCCTTCTCTTGACATTCCTCTCTACATTCCAACTGTTGCATCCTGGAACAGAGCAAATCTTCTGTTGAGTGCACGTCATCCCAATCAATTCCAAGATAAGAGACAGCTTCCAAGTCCACTGGTAGAACGGCTTTCTGACCAAACATTAACTCATAAGGAGAATAGCCAGTTGTCCTCTTCACAGTGACCCTATCAGCAAATAACACCAAGGGTAAATAATGCCTCCACGTTTCAGCACTATCTCCACACATCTTCACCAAAGCATTCTTGATAACTTGATGGCCTCTTTCAATCATGCCTTCAGATTCAGGATAATAAGGTGTAGCCACTCTAACTTTAGAACCTACACTATCCACAGTTTTTTTAAATTTGGCACCAAACTCTGGCCCGCCATCAACAGTGACCAACTTCATCAACCCATACCTATAAATCCACTCCTTCTTCAAAATCTCTGCCACATTCTTGGCAGTCAAATTAACCAGAGGCACTGCCTCAACCCAGCCAGACAAATCATCCCTAGCAACAATCAAGTATTTATACCTGCCCTCTTTAATATGGACAGCATCCAGACTGACCCTTCCAAAAACAGTTGATTCACCAGTAGCATGGCCCACCTCTTTAGGTTTCAAATGACTTCTTCTTGGACATTCTTCACAAGATTGAAACCAACCCTTCACAGCCAACTTCATACCTGGCCACCAAAATCTGTCTGCTACTCTTCTATAAGTCTCCCCAAAGCCTCTATGACCAAGGTCTTCATGCAAAGACTTCAAAACCAATTCTTGACCCTTCTTCTGAGTCACCACCACTTGAGGATTTGGATGTCTCCTCCTCATCAACCACCTTCGTGACACTAAAAATCCAAGACTCTTTGTCTTGATTGCCAACCAAGTATCATCATCACAACTATCTGGCCTCTCCAAGGTCAACAGATATTCAACCAAAATAAAATAAAACCCTGACTGACCCCAGGTCTCATCTTCAAAATCCAACAACACCACATCCAAGGGTACAATTCTGTCATCAAAATCACCAGTATGAACATGAGCCAATTGAGCAGCCCAACCAGGACACCAATCCTTAAATTTTGGCACATCCTTCTCTTTCCACTTAACCTTGTGAGAATCCAGTTCACTAACAAAAACACCCTTTTCCAATTTTGAGCTGTCCCAAGCAACAACTCCATCTTCATCAACAAAAACATCCTGATCACCAGAATCAAGATCAGATCCAGCCAGTTTAGCCTCTTGGGGGAGGTCAGAAAAATCTTCAGCACCCTTTGTGCTGGCCCTAACCACTGGAACATCCTCATCAAACTCTTCAGCCTCAGAATCTTCATCTGTAGGTGGCCTCCTTGATAATCCATCAGGCATAGTAAAAGTTTTACCTGGTTTGTGTACCAGGTCAACAGTAAAATGTTGAATAAATGCCACCCACCTAGTCATTGGAGAATTTGGAAGACTAGGTGTATTGATCATCTGAGTCAAAGACTTTGCATCCACCTGCAGCTCAAAATGCTGCTCCCACAAAACCGTCTGTAGCTTCTTTAAAATTTTTGCTACACCACACAATTCCAACTTAGGTTGAGAATACCTAGATTCCACCTCATTAAACACCAGAGACTCATATCTTACTGGCCTGACCCTCCCAGTCTTATCCTCCTGAGACAAAACAGCACCAGCAGCAATATAACTTGAGTCCACTGCCAGATAAATTTTTCCAGCACTAACACCATAATCCAACTTGTGAAGAAAAATATCTTCACCAACCACCTTTTTTAACTTCTGAAAAGCCTCTTCACACTCTTCAGTCCATTCCCAATCTGCATCTTTTCTGGTCAACTTCCTTAAAGGTGAATCCAACAAAGAAAAATCCTTAATAAAAATCCTGACATATACACATACACCCAAAAAATCCCCTGACTTCAGTAGTATTTTTAGGCCTTGGCCATGACTGAATTTATTAATCTTCTTCTTCGCCATAATCCTTCCCTCTTTACATACCACATGACCCAGAATTTCCAAAGCAGGAACACAACAACAGAATTTTGACCCTGAAATGGTCAAACCAGCCTCTTCAATCCTAAACAACACTCTCTCTAGAGTTATTGCATATTCCCACACAAACCTCCTTATGCCAGGGTTCTCTGCTAACACCTCATTACCATAATCAGTGAATGGTCCTTTAATTCCACCATCATCAATAAAAATACCAGCATGAGTAGGAACCTCATCCTGTAAAATCCAAGCGATCTGTACTTGATAAACTGCCACCGAATTAGTTGCTCCTTGAGGCAACCTAGTGAGCTGAAATCTTCCCAAAGGGGTCTCAAAGGTTGTGAGAGGCCTTGAATTCATATGGAGTTCCCTCTCATCATAACCACCCATAATATCACCCAAACCATAACACACCCTTCCAGAAAAAGCTTCAACAAAATCCTCTGCACTTGGTGGCATACCAGCGTCCTTGATAGTGACTCTATTCAAGGCTCTAAGATCATGAACCACCCTCAACTTTCCATTCTGCTTTTTTACACAGAAAACCCGACTTGAGTAGCTGGAAGTCGATTTTTTGTATAACCCAGTCCTGACTCTTTCCCTAACAATCTCCACAAAATCCTCTCTAATAGCGGCTGGAATCGGAATAGGTTTGATTTGCCAAGGTTCATGACAAACCACAGGAATCAAGTAAGGTTCCCCATAAGAGTGCTTCAATACATTCCTTTCCTCCTCAACAAATGCCCCAGCTTTTTCCCTTAGCAAAATAACGTGCAACAACAACTTCTTTTCTTCCTCGGACAACCACCCATCAGGACCAAAATTAACAATTTTCAACCTTTCCACGGTCACCCTAGCTGTCTCTACAAATTCTGGAGGATTCTTCACCAAAGGAATACAGTACGGATCTCTTGACAAAGGCGGTCTCTTCAAAGGCGGATTCAAGTCCAAAGGCATAGGCTCATTGACAGGCCTAATCTTCTGTGCTACCTACTTATACTTTGCCACCCCACCTTCAACTTGAGGGATCTTCAGGAATTCTTCATCACCAGACCTGGAACAAAAACCAAGGGTTTCCCCATTGCTCACATGTGTGGCCAAGGTAATGTTTTTGAAAGGTGTAGAAGAAACCCTAGCGGTGCACAATTGGGAGGACTTACTTTTACACCCCAATCTCACCACTCCAAAACATTTCCGCAATTCCACATCTTCATCCTCACTTCCAACTTCCAAATCTTCAAATCTTGATTCATCTTCTGAATCACATCTTCTAAAATTGTGCAGTTTATCCTCATGCTGGAGGCCCAAAAATTGATCTTGATGATCTTCTCTTTTCATAATTTTCTGCAGTTTAACCTCATTCTGGAGGCCCAAAAATAGATCTTGATGATCTTCACAAAAATATTTTGCATCATATTTCTTCATTATCTTCAGATTTGTTTCTTGATTTTCATGAATTATTTTGAAATTTTTATCTTCTTTTCTTGAGTTTTCTTCTGACCTGCAAAAATAACCAGGGGTTTCCCCAATGCTCACAGTTGTGGCCCAGGTAATGTTTTTGAAAGGTGTAGAAGAAACCCTAGCGGTGCACAATTGGGAGGACTTACCTTTAGACCCCAATCTCACCGCCCCAAAACTTTTCTGCATATCTTTCAATAAAGATATATAACCAATCTTCTTCTTTAAACTTGAATTAAAAATAATTAAGAATCTTGAGAGAGAACAGAGACTTGATAAAAAACTTGATGAATACTTGCAGAGAAGAGAAACATTAAAAAGAGAAAGTTGAAAATCCACTTGGTATATCTCCAAGGTAGCTTACCTACTACAACCTGGGATTTCCTCATCTTGGGGAGAGGTTGTAGCACTAGGGTGATCAGCCCTCATTACTCTAAAAAAGACAGACTCTCAATAGAGCCTGAGCCGCACTCCAAAAAACCAGAGGCAGCACCCACTTCCTTCCTTCTCCTGCAGCAGTCAATGCACTGGCACATTGAAGATAAGCCAGGCCTGGTCTCCCAACCATCCTCTGCAGGGGATGACAAACTCATGTGAAGTCTCCTTTCATCTTCACCAGTTAACTCCAAACTGATTCCCAAATCAGATTGATAACCAATTCTTGCCTGAAAATCCATCAATAATGACCCACCCAAAACTGCTTTTACATTACCTTTAGCAATGTAAAAATGATCCTTCCCTGAGCCTCCGCCAACATCTAAGTTCACAAACTCTGAAGTTCCAACCAATTCAGTGACATGGCCACCGACCCCTCTCAAATTCCCACCAAAACCAGTTTTGATGGTGAGGCCCATATGAGTTGCCTCAAACAATAAAATCAGGTTTATCTGAGAGCCTGAATCCACCAATGCCCTTGCCTCCCTGCCATTCAGAGTGACATTGACATATCCCAGAGGAGCAGAAATATGAGTTTCCAACCCCTCACCAAACTTTTCAGCAGAATCACAAATGTATTCTACCTCACCAGAAGAGACTCTTCTCCTGGTCAACAACTTTTTCTGCCTATCAGCCAACCCTGGACTGATAGCATACAATTCCACATAAGATAGGGAAACTTGACCCTGATTCATCCTTTCCAAGACAGAGTCCATAACATTAACTTGACCAGACACTACTGGCCTCTCAAAGTGAGCCCTTGGCTTCACCACCTTGGTCCTAGAAGCTTCTTGAGGACCAGTACCACCAACAGATTTACCATTAACAGGAACCAAACCAGATCCCTCACCAGAACCTCTAACTCTAGTAGGCTTTGGAAATGAAGCCAAAGGTACATCCTCCTCAGAGTCAGAATTAACCTCCATTGGCATTGGCTCACCATTCATGTCCAATGCGCTAAAACTAGGGGGGCCCATGTCAGCCATACCCTTCTGCATCTTGTACAGCTCCTCTTTGCTGTACCTCTTCCTAGCTGCACTCAGCTTAGGATCCACCTTTGAAGCATTTGGCTTTGGTTGGGCCTGAGAACTGCTCTTAGGCCTTCACACCTTTCCTGCTTCCATATCATAAACACCAGCCAAGCATTCACCACTTGACTTTCCACCACAAGAATACAACTCCAAACCACCAAAGGAAGTAGAAAAAGAGACCTTATTGACCTCCTTCCCCTTTCCCTTGCCATCCTCATTCTCCTTACCAGAAGACTTCACTTGATCAGGAATCTCCTCAAACCTTGGCCTCTTTTGATTGAGACCTCCCCTTCTCCTGACCAAATCAACAGGAGCCTGCCCCTCACTGGGCTTAACAAAAGAACTATCAGGGAACTTGAAAACCCTGCCATCAAATTCTACCTTTCCTTCAGACACATCTCTGTTCAATGCCCAACAATCATTGGACCTGTGCCCCCTCCTGCTGCAATAAGAGCAGACCCAAGGATCACTCCTACCAGCCCTCCTATCAAAATCTCTAGGCTGAGAAGGTGCCTTATTGACCTTCTTAGCCTCCTGAACAAAAATATGCAGCTGCTTTGTAAGATCAGCCAACTGCTCCACCATTGGGTCCCTCTCCTTTTTGGGAACCTGCACCAAATTCTTCTCCTCCTTCGTCTCCCTAAATTCCTCTTCAGCCAAAGCCTCAATGACTTTGCTGACATACTTGGCACACCCCTCCTGATAGGTGTCCACAGCCAATAACTTCAAATGGGCCTCAACAGCCTCCTTCACCTTCTCCAAGGCAGAAAACTTCTGATCCCCATTAGAAGGAGTCTTTATCAATTCCTTTCTTGACAACTCCTTCAACACATCCATCCTGACATCTCTAGCCAGGGCAGACCAGAAAACATCCTTGGAAGCATTTTCATGTGCCAGCTCCTCCACTTCCACCAAATATTCCACCACAGGATCAAACTGTAGCAGAAACTTCCTGTAACTATGTAAGTTACCAACACCATCATAAGATTGCCATTCACTGACAACCTTGTTCAGATCCACCATAGTGAACCTGACACCCCATCTATCCACCATCTCCCTACACAACACTTTCCAATCCCTCTTTTTGTAGCCAGACATGGCCACAATCTCCTTCTCCACTGACCTATCAACAATGAAGAAGATAATCTGCTTCACCATGTCCAGTTAGGAAGCACCATCCACTCCAGCAGCAGTTTCATACTTCTCTAGAAACCACTTGACATCCTCCCCATTAAACTTGGTACCATCCCAAGTTTTAATCCTCACACACTCCCTAACCATCACAGAAGGAGGACCATCCCCCCCACTGACAGTCACCACAGGAATAGCAGAACCAGAAGCCATTCCTCCAGACCAAAACACCAAAAAGAGCCAACAAAAGAAAACAGAGATTCCAAAGAACTAGCAAGTTCCACCCCACGTTGGGCGTCAGAAATGTAGAAAATCCTATAGTACGAGCTATAGGCTTTGACCAAGGGAGTTGGAGAAAAAGCAGAGAGAAAATCCCCTGTCCCTTTAGAAAAATAGAGTGAGATTTACTTGCTAAAGTAAGTTGGTTCCTGTTTTGCTAAATCTCCTTTTCAACACACTTGACTGCTTGATGAGCCAAGAAAGTAGTCCCCAGATAGGCTACCAGACCAAAGAACTGAAATGTAGAACAATGTCCACACCAGAGACCGCAAAGATACTTGATGTATGCTGCAAATCCACACCAGAGACAGCAATAATACTTGCTATAGCTTGCAAGACTATAACAGAGAAAACAGTTGCCAAAGTTAAGTTAAATGAAGAACTTACTTGCAACAAACACAGCCAATTGTGGCCAGAAAACAGTGAAAACTGAGTGAGGAACAATGATATCACCTCCGGATGGTTGTATGATGATTAAGGTTGCCCCAAACTGTCTTATTCACTATGTACACACAGACCACTATCTAAGAGCCCATGCACACCCACCAATCTGGCGCCTGTACCCACCAAATTGCATAAAAAACCCTCCTGAAGCGCTCCCCAACCTCCTAAAACAGAGGTGGGCCGGCCGCCCGACGTCAGAGATGCTGCCTGAAGCGGCCCGGCCTCCCTGAAGCCAGAAAACCAATAAAAACAACTAATCTACTTAGAAAAATTAGCTACAACTACTAAAACCTTTTAAACACGGAATTTCACTATAACAACGTTGAGACATGAAATATAGAGAAAAATTAGCTCTATCCAATGTTACTAAGCACTTAACCCTAAGACTTAAGGTTAGCCCATAAAACACGAAAAACAAAATTAAACAGCAATCTTTTATAAATGAAAAATGAGGAAATGACCCCTTAAAACTCAGAATATAAAAAATGTCTTCAAGACATGAAATATAGAGAAAAACCAGGGCTATCCAATGATAGTACCCACATACCGGCAGACCCAATATCCACAGAAAAAAACCAGAAAACTACCCAATTCCTTAACAGATGTCAATTAAGACATGCACAAACAGCGCCAAATCAAACAACAAAGGCCCCTTCCAATGTTGGAAGACCACACTGGATTGCAGTAGGTCAACTCAAGTGGAGATATATCAAGTGGAATCTCAACTTTTTGTAGATAATATTACTTTATTATGTCAATTTTTGTCAAATTATTTGTCTGGTTTCAGTTTTTCTTCAAGTTTTTCTCTCAAGTTTATTTTAAGTTCTGAAGATGTTTTAGGGAAAATTTTGTTGGAGTGGAAAAGTTTTGGAGTGGTGTAAAATGGGTCTAAAAGTAAGTCCTCCCAATTGTGCACCACTAGGGTCTCTTCTACACCTTTCAAAAACATTACCATGGCCACACATGTGAGCATTGGGAACACCCCTGGTTGTTTTTCTAGGAATAGCAAGAAACGATTTGACGAAAATCAAGAAAAAAATCTTAAGATAAATGAAAATCAACAAAAAAATTATTTATGTAAAGATATTGTCAATAGCGCTGAGCCTATTTGGCATTCTGGTAATCTCCTGCATGAGGATAGACTGCCAACTTTTCATACTTTTGATTATTCTTTTCTTATTTCTAAAAATAAAAATTAAATTAAAAATTGTCTGCATAATAAAAAACTAGATAACAATATTTTTGAAAATTCCAATAATTCTGTTTCTAAAAACTTTAATAATTCTTTTTCAAAAAATAAAAATAAAAATAAAACTGATAAAATTTCTTTATCTTATTCTAATAATTCTTTTTGTAAAAATTCTGTTACTCTTAATTCTGATGAAGATGAAGATTCTGTTGATGAAAGGAGCTCAATTGCTCAAGTAAATGTGGAAGTGGAAGCGGCAAAATATAAGAAGTTTGCTGTGAAAGTTAAACCAATCAATGAAGCGCTGCCAACTGGATTGAATACGCCGTTGAAGAGGCCACTTTTTTCAAGAGATCCATATGAAACTCCTTTAAGAAAGAATTCGCCTGAATTTTCTGAAATGTCAAGAATTACTTTTGATAGGATTGGTGTTGTAAATTTTGGGCCAGAGGGTTGGTTATCTGGTGAGGAGATGAACTTGTTGTTGGATGTGATGGTGTTGAGGGAGAAGGCTATTGTATTTGTGGAAGAAGAGAGGGGTGTTTTAAAGCATTCTTATGGTGAACCTTACAAGATTCCAGTTGTTTGTCATGAACCTTGGCAACTCAAGCCAATTCCGATTCCTGCTGCTCTTAAAGATGATTATATTGAAGTTGTTAGGGAAAGGATTAGGACTGGACTTTATGAACAATCATCATCAAGTTATTCAAGTCCAGTTTTTTGTATCAAGAAGCCTAATGGAAAGCTTAAAGTGGTTCATCATCTTAGGTAATTGAATAGGGTGACTATAAAAGATTCTGGTATTCCTCCAAGTGCCGAGGAATTTGTTGATGCTTTTTCTGGAAGGGTTTGTTATGGTTTGGGTGATATTATGGGGGGCTATGATGAAAGAGAATTACATCTGGATTCAAGACCTCTGACAACTTTTGATACTTCTCTTGGAGGGTTACAGCTGACTAGATTACCTCAAGGTGCTACTAATTCTGTTGCTGTTTATCAAGCACAAATGGCTTGGATTCTTCAAGATGAAATTCCACAGTATGAAGGTATATTTATTGATGATTGTGGAATTAAAGGTCCTTCAACTGATTATGATAATGAAGTGTTGGAGGAGAATCCAGGTATTAGGAGGTTTATTTGGGAGTATGCAGTATCTTTGGAAAGGATGTTCTTTAGGGTTGAAGATGCTGGTTTAACTATTTCCGGTTCTAAATTTTTTTGTTGTGTTCCAGCTTTAGAGATTCTTGGTCATGTGGTGTGTAGGGAAGGCTGAATTATGTCAAAGAAGAAAGTCAACAAAATTCAATCTTGGCCAAGACCTAGAAACACTACTGAAGTTAGAGGATTTTTGGGAGTATGTGTTTATGTTAGGATGTTTATTAGGGATTTCTCATTATTGGCTGCTCCATTGAGAAGGTTAACTAGGAAGGATGCTGATTGGGATTGTGATGAAGCTTGTGAAGAAGCTTTTGTTAAGTTGAAGAAGGTGGTTGGTGAAGATATTATTCTTCATAAGTTGGATTATGGTGAAGGAGCTGGTAGGATTTATTTAGCTGTTGATTCTAGTCAGCTGGCTGCTGGTGCGGTGCTTTCTCAGATGGATAAGGGTGGTTATATTAGACCAGTTAGGTATGAATCTGTAGTTTTTACTGAGGTGGAATCAAGATATTCACAACCAAAGTTGGAACTCTGTGGTGTGGCAAAAATTTTAAAGAAACTTCAAAATATCTTATGGGGTCAACATTTTGAACTTCAAGTGGATGCTAAATATTTAATTCAGATGATTAATTCACCTATTTTCCCTAATTCTTCAATGACTAGGTGGGTAGCTTTTATTCAACATTTTTCATTCGATTAAGTGCACAGGCCTGGAAAATCTTTCACTATGCCTGATGGATTGTCAAGAAGACCACCTACAGTAGATGATTCCAATTCAGAAGAGTTTGATGAAGATATACCTATAATCAAGGCCAGTACCAAGGGTGCTGAAGACTTTCCATACCTCCCCCGTGAGATTAAACTGGCTAGTTCTATTTTTGTTGAATTTGATGAAGATGATGATCTAGTTGATCATGAGGTTTTTGTAGATGAGGATGGTGTGGTTGTTTGGGATAATTGGAAGTTGGTTAATGGTGTTTATGTTTGAGATCTGAAGGAAGATAGTGGTAGCATGGAAAAATGTTTGAATGAGGTGGATTATGTGAATTTCAGCAAACAGCTGAATGCTCAGAGAATGATTTCTCATTCACAAGTGGGAGATATTGGGGACAGGGAGGTTCCTTTGGATATTATATTATTGGATCTTTCTGATGAAATTCGGGGCCAGACTGGGTTTTATTTTTTAATGGTGAAATATGTGTTGTCTCTGGGGAAACCAGAAGAATGTGATGAAGCTGAATGGGTGGCTATCAAAAAGAAGTCACCTGGCTTTTATTTTTCTGGTAGAAGGTTGATGAAAAGAAGACATCCAAATCCTCAAGTTGTTGTATCTCAAAGAAAAGGTCAAAAATTGGTGATGAAATCTCTTCATGAAGATTTAGGGCATAGGGGCTTTGGAGAAACTTATAAGCGGATTGCTGATAGATTTTGGTGGCCTGGAATGAAGATGGCTGTTAGATCTTGGGTTCAGTCATGTGAAGAATGTCAGAGAAGAAGTTATTTAAGGCCAAAAGAACCTGGAAATGCTACTGGTGAAAATACTATCTTTGGACGGGTTAGTTTGGATGCTGTTCACATCAAGGAAGGTAAATATAAGTACTTGATTGTGGAAAGGGATGATTTGTCTGGTTGGGTTGAGGCTGTCCTTCTTATTAGTTTATCTCCTAAAAATGTAGCAGAATTTTTGATGAAGGAATGGGTGTATAGGTATGGTGTTATGAAGTTGGTAACTCTTGATGGCGGCTCTGAGTTTGGTGCAGACTTCAAGGAAGCTATTTCAAAAATTGGCTCAAAGGTTAGGGTGGCGACCCCATATTATCCTGAAGCAGAAGGAATGGTTGAAAGGGGGCATCAAGTTATTAAGGATGCTTTGGTTAAAATGTGTGGAAAAAGTGCTGAAAAGTGGAGGCATTATTTACCCCTTGTTTTATTTGCTGACAGGATTACCGCCAAGAGGACAACTGATTATTCTCCTTATGAATTAGTTTTTGGTCAGAAAGCTGTTTTACTGGTTGATCTTGAAGCTGAATCTTATCTTGGTGTTGATTGGGATGTAGTCAAAACTACTGAAGATTTTCTCTGTGCTAGAATGAAACAGTTAGAAAAGAAGGAGGAATATTTGGAGAAGGCATACAATAGGATGATCAAGATCGGGGATCAGTATGTCAGGTATTGGGATCAAAGGTTGGCTCATATACTCAGGAAGCCTTTGAGGCCTGGTGATATGGTGTTGGTGTATAATAAGAGTTTGGAAAGTCAGCGGGGGAAAATGTTTGCTGATAGATGGAATGGACCATATAGGATTAGAGAACAGGTTTCTGGTGGTTCATATGTTTTAAAAGAACTGGATGGTGTTGTCTTAAAGAAGAGGGTAGCTGCTGATCAAGTGAAGAAGTTTTACCCTAGGGGCATAAAGAGTGCTGAAGTTTGACTCCAAAATGAGGATAAACTACAACATCAATCTTTTAGGAAATCTTACAGTCTTTCGAAAAATCAATCATTACTTCAATTTTAAAATTTTATTATGTGGTGAAAATATGAGAGGGTAACAAATTTTGTTAGGAGTGCTTACAGGGGAACCTTTGAGATTTTATATTGGCAAGTTTGGGGGTAATTGATGAGTTGGCAGCTCTATTCACAATTACCCCATAATGTTTGTTTCCAACCCTTCTCTGTTTCTAGTTGAATCCTGGCTTTGTTTTTTGTTATATAGGTAGTCCTCTAAGACTATAAACTGGAACCTAACGTCGACACAGCACAATCTTTTGGAAGTCTGGATTCAAGAATTTTGTTTTGTTTCATTTTTTTGTTGTATTGGGGTGGATGATCACTTGTGGTCTCCAATAATTTTTACAAATTGGAGGGAGCCCACCCAGTGATCATTAGTTTGTTTTCTTGATTTTCATTAAATTATTATTTTTCAAATCTTCAAATTTTCTAAAAAAATTTTTTTAAAAAAAAATTTTTTTTCAAAATTTAATTTTCATAATAAAAAAAAATTATTATTTTCAAAAATAATTTGTTTTCAAAAATTTCATTTTATGTTATATTTTTAATTTTGCTTTCCTGTGTATCCACAATCAAGGTGCACTTGGATGTGGGTATGATGTCAGGGGTTTGGTTCATCCAAATGGCTGGGGGACATCTTTTATTTTTTTATTTATCTTTAATTTTATTTATCTTTTTCTTTTATTATATATTTATTTTATTTATTCTTCTAGTCCATCAAGACTTAAAACTGAAATTCTTTTCAAGATCATTTATGATTGGTCCTAAACTTCAAGACCGTGGAAAACTGAAGATGTCAATAAAACTAGGAATTATAATGGTCAAGATTTGAGGAGGATTTCTTTTAGTTAGAAGTGTTCATTGGGGAGCCTTCTAGATTTTATATTGGAAAGTTTGGGGGTAATTGATGAGTTGGAAACTCTATACACAATTACCCCACAAAGTTTGTTTATATGCTTTATTGTTTATAGATTGATCTCTAGCATTGCTTTTGTGATGCAGGTGGAAGTCTTCTAAGACTATAAACTGGTGATTTTTTGCGCTTGATGACTCAAGAAAATTCAAGTGGAGGTTGTTTTTGGAAATTGGAGGACCTCATGGCGATGTCCAGATTATTGCAGTTCTGGCTCAGTGGAGATGAAAGCCCACTCTCTTAATTTTTGTTTTTTGGAGGTGAATGGTAGATGAGTTTGGAGGACCTCATGGCGGTGTTTAGATCATTGTAGTTCTAGCTCAGTAGGTTTTAAAGCCTACTCTTTCATACTCAGCGGATTGAAGCATCAAAAATTAAGTGGAGTCAACTTTAGAAGCAAAATTTTTATTGAAATGATGGTGGAAAAGTTTTTTATGTGATTCAGAATGGAATGGGGACATTGCATATTGGAGGGAGGATGTGGCATTCCAAATCTGGGTAGGCTACTTAGGTGAAAATTTGATTGGACCTTGGTTGGAAGAAAATCATGGTGTTAGCGGGTGTTAATTTGGTTGAAGGGAGTTAACTGGAGTTTTTTTTGGGTGGATTTATGGTGATTTTTTTTTGGAGGATTTATGGTGTTTTGGAATGGATATATGTTGGTATTCCTATTGTTATTTTATGGTTTCATGGATTGGGTATTGGTTTTACTGGATTTTATAGGGCTCTCTTGGTATTTTTGGTGGATGCAGTGTGCTCATGGAGTAGCCATTTTTTTCCAGTGAGCTCCTGTGCGCTCCGGTTTGCTCCGGTGATTTTCCGGTGCAAAAGCAAAGTGTACTGGAAAATTTCTGTCATTGTGGAAAAGTTTGGTTATGGTGAAAAGATTAACTCACTCTGGCCAAATTAGCTCATTATGGCAAAAAGAGCTCATTGTGGCAAAATTTGCTCACAATGGAAAAGTCTGATCACCAGTGCAAAGTTTGGTCACTGCAGAAAAGTCTGGGCACTGTGGTAAATTTTGGTCACTGTAGAAAAGTCTGATCACCAGTGCAAAGTTTGGTCACTGCAGAAAAGTCTGGCTATTGTGGCAAAATTTGGTTAGAATTTATCATGCTTGTTAGATCAATAGTTTATTGTAGATCCTATGCATGTAGGGTATTGTTGGAAAGGTCTGGAGGAGGAGAGTCAGATAGAGAGGGGAGAATCTTAGTCTTCCACATTTATTTTTGTCTTTTTGTTTCGATAACAAGGGTCTTTTTTGATAATTAACAATATTTAACATATAACAACAATTATAATAAAAAATATCAACATATAGGGTGCCATTGGATAGCTCTCATCCTTGGGGACTCAAATTTATTTCTTTTCTTATAAAATTCATAAAATAAAAATATAATAAAGAACACTCTTTAATTTTGGTGGGAAACTGGGTAAATCTGGGGCAGACCTTTAATAAGGCACCTTTGAACAGATCATCCCAAGGGTAGTTTCTGGGGTACTTTACTGTGCTTTTCAGTCTCTGGGGCAAGTGTTGCGGCTTTTTCTAAGTATTTTCTGTGACTTGTATCAGTATAATCTGGTATAAGGTATTTGTTTTGGGGGTGTAATCATTTATTGCACTTATTTTTTTTCCTATATTATAGGTTTCCAACACTTTCAAGTCTTTCTCTCAGATTTTCAACTTATCCAACTCTTCAAGCAGATCTTCAAGCTTAGTTAATTGAATCTTAAATTTACTTAGAGGGACAGGGATTTCTTTTGTTTTTCCAACTCCCTTGGATTCTGCCTGCAGCAAGGTGACTGTAGGAGTCTACTCTACAGCGCTACTACTAGGGCTTGCGCCAGAGGCAGGCCAACAGCCACACGTCCTGTTTCCCGCACTCACTCCCTGGAACCTCTCGGCCTTAAGGAACGGGGACACTCAGTCCAATCTGTAGAATACATCCCCCAGGATTTTGATGATTCTAGCGATGAAGAAGATGGAGAGGATATGATGCACGAGGCACCCTCTGCCCCTGCTACTCACTCTTCTGGTCAACCTTTGGAACCTGGACCATATAATTCTCTGGAAGACTTCATGAGACTTTTCATGAAGACCCTTTCAAATCCAATGTCTTTGGAGGGATCAAAATTCAAAACTTCTTCCATGAATTCTCCTGATAAATTTGATGGAGAACATCCAGACAGATTGCGCCTTTTCTTGAAAACATGCAAGCTCCTGTTCCATAATGACCCTTGATCCTTCAATAATGACCAATCGAAGGTTGTTTATTCTTATTCATTCCTAGCTGGAAAGGCAGCAAAATGGTTCAAACCTTATCTTCTCATTCTCTCTTCAACAGAAACTCACTTACTCATTAATAACTGGGAAAAGTTCAAAGACCAACTTTTTATATTGTTTGGTGACCCTAATGAGACTGAAAATGGGGAGATTGAACTTGACTTCCTCCAGATAAGTGATAATGGTAAAGCCTCTGAATATATCTCGAGCTTCAGAGCACTTCAAACTCGAGTAGTTTGGAATGATGCTGCCCTCAAGTATCATTTCAAAAAGGGACTTCCTTTGAGGATTCTGGATCAATTGAATCTTCATGGTCAGAAAATGACTACTTTAACGGATTTAATGGATTAAACCCTCAAACTCGACAGCTTTTACCAAGGACAACTACAACATTGTTGATACGCCAACAAATCTCAAGGCCTAAATTTTAAATCAGGACCTTCTTCACACCCACGGCCAACTCAATCATCCTCGACTCAATCCAAACCCAATAAGAGAAAGGACAAACCTTGACCAAAAAGCTCGACCCCAGGTGATATCAGTAAGGTATTGGATCCAAAGGGGGAACTTAAAGAAGCTGAGAAGAAGAGACGAGCAGATAATGGGTTATGTATGTATTGTGGGGGTAAGCACAAACTAGAATATTGTGTAAAATTGAAGGATAGAGAAGGTACTAGTTCAAAGTCAAAAAACTAGTAGATAGTTTACTTGTGTGAAAAGCAAACTATCTTATCTCTCCCAGTGCACAGAACCTCCATGTCTTAATGACTAAAGTCGCCTTAAACCGCTTGAGATTCATTCTTTTTAAGGAGGATACCCCCTTCAGTTTTCTTATAGACTCTGGAGCTTCAATTTTTTTTGTCAGTTTATCTTTTGGAAAGAAGTTAAAGCTGAAATTCACAGATATTGATCAAACTTCAATTTATTTGGTCAAATCAGAGGAACCCAAATATTGGGTAAGTATGAAAGTTTTATGGGTTTTCAACTTTTTGAATTTTCCCCCCTTCAAGTGGGAATTATCAGTCTTGGATTCCCCAAGAATGGAAAATACCATTCTTGGCCATGACTTTTTAACGCATTGGAATCCTGAAATTTATTGGACAAGGGGATTGATCACCCCACGCACTAAGTATATTTCTGATTCTTCAATGCAGGTCAATAGGGAGTTAAACAACCGGCCTGACAATGTTCTTCTAGAGGACAAATCTCTGCCAGATGACTTGCAAGTATCTGATCTTTCTCTAAATGAGCAATTGGCTAACCCTTATAGCTCGATGACTTCACTTGAAGAGGATTTAAATTGCCTCTAAGTAGTCGAATTATTCTCTCTCAACTCTGGTCTTCCCTCAACAGATTCTCTCGAAGATGATGAGGACAACCAAATCAACGTTGAAGCCATTAAATCAACTCTACCCAAAATCTATCATGATTTCCTCGATGTTTTCTCAATCCAAAAGGCCAATAAGTTACCACCTCATTGGCCCTATGACCATCAAATTGAGTTAATAGGTCCAGTACCTCCAGCAGGTCCTGTCTATTCTTTGTCAAAGGACAAATCTCAAGTTCTTCAAGACTACATTTCAGAGAATGTAGCCAAAGGTCTCATCAGAGCCAGTAAATCTCCAACCGGCTCCCCTGTTCTTTTTGTAAAGAAAAAGGATGGTAGCCTTAGGTTGTGTGTTGACTATAGAAAGCTCAACACAGTCACTAAGAAGAATGCATATCCTGTTCCTCCTATGTCATTGCTTCTTACCCTTTTCAATGGTGCTAATTTCTTTTCTTAAATTATTCTTAGAGGTGCTTATAATCTTATTTGCATAACGGAAGGTCATGAACCACTGACTGCAATGCGCACTAGATTTGGAAGTTTTGAATATTTAGTTATGCCTTTTGGATTGTGTAACGCACCATCTACATTTCAAACCTTTGTTAATGACATCTTTCAAGATGTTTTCAAACAATTTGTTGTCCTCTATTTAGACGATATTTTAATTTTCTCGAAGTCATTAGATGAACATATTCATCATGTTTGACAGGTTCTAAATCGCCTTCGAGATTGGGGTCTCTATGCCAAGCACAATAAATTCAAATTCCATCTTAAAGCTATTGAATTTTCGGGGTTTACGTTTTCCACTGATGCTTTAGTCATGGATAACAAAAAGGTCCAAAAATTCCTGGAATGGCCTGAGCCTAAAACCGTTAAATCCCTCCAAGGATTTTTGGGTTTTGCCAATTTCTATAGAAGATTTATTAAATATTACTCTAAAACTATTTCCAATCTTACTTCTCTTCTTAGAAAAGATATTCCTTTTGTTTTTACTTCTACAACACAAAATGAATTCCAAGAATTGAAGACCATGTTCACCACAGCTCCAATTCTTCAACACTTTGATCCTTCTGCTTTGAAAATAGTCAAGACAGCCACTAGCAATTATTCTATCTCAGGGGTCATTTCTCAATTAAATTCTGAAACAAAATTGTTTCATCCTGTTGCTTTTGAGTCACGCAAACTCATTGCGGCAGAATTAAATTATGAAATTTATGACAAAGAGCTTTTAGCTATTATTCATTTTCTTAAATAAATTGTGCTTTTTTCTTCTCAGCCTAGATAGTCCTTTTCAGATCCTGACTGACCATAATGCTTTGAAATACTTTATTTCTTCCAAAGTGCTAACCAGGAGTCAAGCCAGGTGGGCTGAATCTTTGTCTGAATTTCCTTTTTCTATTTCCTATTGCCCAGGTAAGAACTGCATTGTCCCAGATATCCTGTCACATTGGGAAAACGTTTATCCACAGCGGGGGGACACATTTGCTGAAAAGAACCCAGCAAATGTGAAATAAGTGTTAATGACTCATCAACTTAATTTGATGACAATTCAATCTTTTCAAAATCCACTATCCAACATCCTCAAAGCTCAGTCAAAGGACAATTATTGTTTAGGGTTAAAAGACAAAATACTCTCAAAACAAGGGGCCAAAAGATTTAGTATTGAATCAGGTCTATTAGTTTTTGAAGGTAGAGTAGTCATACCTGACAATAATGAAATAAAATTATGTATTTTCAATAGTCGACATGATTCTCCATTAGATGATCATTTTGGGGTTGATAAAACCTACCAGTTAATAGCAAGGGATTTCTTCTGGCCAGGAATGACTAGAAAAATCAAGGCCTATATAAGATCTTGTTACGAATGTAATATGAATAAGGCTCCCCATCACCAGAAGCATGGGTTTCTTCAACCACTTCCTATTCCCTCTAAACCATGGGAATCTTTATTGATGGATTTTATTTCTCAACTTCCTCTTTCTAATAATTTTGATTCCATATTAATAATAGTAGATAGATTTCCAAAAATGTCTATTTTCATAAAAACCACTACTACTTCTACAGCAGAAGATTTGTCAAAGTTGTTTCTAGAATATGTATTTTCCAAACATGGCTTACCTAATGATATTATTTCAGATAGAGGCTCATTGTTTGTATCCACATTCTGGACTCAATTGTGATGACAACACAATATCAGAAGGAATCTCTCCACGGCCTATCATCCTGAAACCAATGGGCAAACAGAAAGGGTCAACCAAATCCTCAAACAATACCTTCAAATGTATTTCAGTTATCAACAAGACGATTGGTCCACATGGTTACCATTGGCCAAATTTGCTTATAATAACTCAACTCATACTTTGACACAACGATCTCTCTTTGAAACTGTTTATGGAAGACATCCTCGATTCAACTCAATCCATGTAGGAACTAATCATCCTGCAGAACATTATCTTTGAACCATATCAAAACTCCAAGAAGAACTTAAATCAAACTTGGAATTAGCAATTCAAAGGTACAAGAAACAGGCCGAAAAACATTGAAAATCTGCTCCTTCCTTTAAACCAGGCGACAAAGTATGGCTCAACGCACAAAACATTTGAACAACTTTACCATCAAAGAAACTGGCCAAAAAGCACTTGGGACCATCCCAAATCGACTCTGAAGTCTCTAAAACTGCATTTCCACTCAAGCTACCTCCTAAATGGAAGGCTGTTCACCCTGTCTTCCACGTATCTCTCCTGGAACTGGCTTGAGAAACATACCCAGACAGGAACCAACCTCCTCCAGAACCAGTTGAAGTAGAAGACCATCTAGAGTGGGAGGTAAGCCGTATCCTTGATTCAAGAACGCGGAAGTGGAAACTTCAATACCTTGTGGAATGGGAAGGCTTCCTCGATGACTCAGACAAAACATCCTTGGAACCAGCCATAAATGTTTCTAATGCCCCTGAACTCCTAAAATCTTTTCATCTTAAATATCCTTTAAAACCAAAACCTTAGAACTCTCTTTTTTCTCTTTTCTTTTTTCTTTTCTTAAAATTCAAAAAATTCTTTACTTCTAAAAAATCCTTACTTTAGTTTCTCTTTTCTTCTTTTCAAAAGCTTTTTCAACCTTCTTTAAAAAATAAATAAATAAAATAAAATAAAAATAAAAAATAAAAATAAATTAAATTAAAATTAAAAATTATATAAAGTTTTAAAATTCATCAACATAAATCAATAATTCCTTTAATTCCTTCTTTCTTTTCTCCTTTCAATTTTTTTTTAAAAAATACATTTTTTTTTCTTAAATTATTTTTCTTTGAACTATCCAAATTTTTCACGAACTCAACACGACAATCTTTCTCAAACCTCACTTCAACCTTTTAATTAATCTTTTAAAAATCTTCGAACAAACTACTTCTTTCTTTCAAATTCTTTTTCAAAACTTTTTTTTTCTCTTTCTTTTCAAATAACCAATATCCTCAAAAACTTCAATAAATAAACTTTCACGAATAACAAATTTTTCTCTCATTAAATTTTCATTTCAAAACGAAATTGTTCCAATCAACTATTTTTTTTTACTTAAATTTTTTTCTTTCTTTTCAAAACTTAAAACTTAAAAAAAAAAAATTTCTCAGTTAAATATTTTTTTCTTTTCTTTCTTCATTCAAATATTTCTTCTTCTTTTTTTTCTTTTCTTTTCTTTTCAAAAATATTATAAAATATATATTAAAATCTCAATTAAAACAACAAAAATAAAAAAAATAAATAAATAAATACACAAATTGCTTTCTACTTTTTCCTTCCCTCTTTTTTCTTTTTTTCTCTTTCAATTTCATATTTTCTCCTGAACCTATTTCTTCATTTTTTTCCAAAACCACCCTTATTTCCTTCCTGCATTTTTTAAAAACCTCCTCCTCTCCTACCGGTACCACTTCTCCAATCTCCAGTAATTCTTCAGCCACATTGAAGGAGGCAGCATCAATAACCTTGTTGAACTCACCACTTAAATCTTCGATGAATCAAGCTCGTCGACCCTGCCGGGGTTTCTTCGACCATACCTGGTCAAGGGTTTCCTCATTGTCCTCCCTCAAATCAATTGCTGGTTGACTTTCCTCAACTGGAAATGATGGCACCGCCTCCACAATAGGGGCTTCCACGATGACATCTGAATTCTAAAAAAACATACGATCATCAGTAACAAAATTTTGAAACAAGAAAAGCAGACTTACTTCAAAAACCAGGTCAGCCTCTAAAAATAGCCTTAGGGTGACCTCTACTGTCACTTCCTTCTCCTCTTCATCATCTTGGATGACCATCTGCCGCTTCTTCGGTGTCTGCCTTGAGATGGGAACTTCATCCTCATCCTCTTCAACCAACTCATCCACCTCCTCTTCCACCCCTCTTCTTTTACCTGTGGCCTGGGTTACCCAGGTTGCCACGGTATCCTTGACCTCCTCCTCAACTTCTTCCACCAACTGATTGCTCCTGACCGACATGTCCCAAATGTCCTCGACAACCTCTTTGGTCTTCAGGATTACCCAGTATTTAGTCTTGGTAAATCTTCGCTCGATGACATCATTTTTTGAGAGGGCATCACACGTCACCCGTCTCCAGCGGCAAAACTTGCATTTCTGGTGAGGACCTTGCGTGTCTGTGCTTTTGATGCAAAAATAATCCATCCATTCCCAGGCTGTGCAGGCTTGGGAGTATTGCTGAGTAACAATTCCACCATCCGCTTTGGGATGTGGAGACGTGGGAGTTGGGGTAGGACAAGTCAACTTAATAAATAGAAGACAATTAAAAGAAGAATTGAGAGTAAGTAGTGTGGGAAGAATATGTCACATGCTCAACGGAGCTCATGTTTTATACCCGGGCATCTGTCATGCGCCACATGACACTTGAGGCAAAAGCAGCTCATTAAATCAATAAAACAGAGGTCTAAATCCATACTCAAAGTGCAGAAAGCGATTCTACATAGAAACTGCGACTTTCCCTTGTGTACTCACTATTCAACCATGCTAAATCTAAACTTTAAATCTAAATTAGTCAATCTCTCAATAGTGCGTTTAGTCTTTTCTTTGATAAGTGACGCACAGTGCAATAGTCAATGCAATATTCCGCTAAAAGGTTTATTAAGTATCTGTGGGTTATTAACAGGGGTAGTAAGCATGGACGGGATGGTTAGTGGAGGATTAAAGGGTTAACGGATGTTAGTAAGAAGGGTCCAGGTGTAACAGGTGTAAATTTGAAGGTCTGTGGTGTGCGGAATGATGGATGGGTATGAGGTCAATGCGAGGAGGAGTAATGGATATAAAAGGGGTTGGATTTTGGTTCAATATTTCTTTATAATTAAATTATAAAACATATCTATAGTTAATAGTGGTAGAACTTCAAGTTAAATCATTATTACTGTACATTTCCTCATTTCTCAGTAATCATTTCTAAAACTTAAATCTTTGATTATTGAGTTTACAACACTTTGTGAGATCCTAAGAATATTAGTATTACCTTAAATTATATTGGGATTCTTATTGAACATATCTCGAAGCAGTAGCTCTTCCTTTGAGCCATCTTCAAATCACTTCCTCAATAATTCCCTCTGTGCTTCAAAGAAGTTTCTAGACTTCTCCCTCCATCTCACTTCCAGGAACACCCTCAACCTTGTGCGTAGGTTGTCTGGTGACATATTGCTGCTGGTGCTATTTTGTCTCAGGAAGATATATCTGGGAAGGTCAGGCCAGTAAGGTATGAGTCTATGGTTTTTAATGAGGTGGAATCTAGGTACTCTCAGCCGAAGTTGGAATTGTGTGGTGTAGCAAAGATCTTAAAGAAGCTACAAACTGTTTTGTGGGGGCAGAATTTTGAGCTGCAGGTGGACGCTAAATCTCTGGTTCAAATGATCAACACACCTAGTCTTCCAAATGCTCCAATGACTAGGTGGGTAGAATTTAATCAACATTCTTCTTTTGAACTGGTGCACAAGCCAGGTAAAACTTTTACAATGCCAGATGGACTGTCAAGAAGACCGCCCACAGATGAAGATTCTGATCCTGAAGAGTTTGATGAAGATGTTCCGGTTTTTAGAGCCAGTACAAAGGGTGCTGAAGATTTTTCTCTCCTCCCCCATGAGGCTAAACTGGATGATTGTTCTTTCCTCCACCAAGAGGATAAACTTGATGTTTCTGATCTTTATTCTGGTGATCAGGATGTTTTTGTTGATGAAGATGGGGCTGTTGTTTGAGATGGCTCAAATCTAGAGAATGGTGTGTTTGTTAGTGAAATGGATTATCATAAGATTTAGTGGAAGGGAAGGGAATGACCATAATTTAGAGATTGGTGTCCCACATTGGCCGGTTGTGTGGCTCATGTGTACTCTGGTGATTTTGATGATAGGCTTTTACCCTTGGATCTTGTTTTGTTGGATTTTGAAGATGAGACCTGGGGTCAGACTGGGTTTTATTTTATTTTGGTTGAATATCTGTTGACCTTGGAGAGGCCAGATATTTGTGATGATAATACTTGGTTGGAAATCAAGAAGAAAAGTCCTGGATTCTATGTGTCAGGAAGAAGGTTGATAAGGAGGAGAAATCCAAATCCTCAAGTTATGGCGACACAGAAGAAGGGTCAAGAGTTGGTGTTGAAGTATTTGCATGAAGAACTTGGTCATAGAGGCTTTGGAGAGACTTATAGAATAGTAGCTGACAGATTTTTGTGGCCAGGCACAAAGTTGGCTGTGCAGGGTTGGGTTCAATCTTGTGAAGAGTGTCAAAGAAGAAGTCACATGAAACCTAAGGAGGTTAGCCGTGCTACTGGCAAATCAACTGTGTTTGGAAGAGTCAGTTTGGATGCTTTTCATATTAAGGAGGGCAGGTATAAATACTTGATTGTTGCCAGGGATGATTTTTCTGGTTGGGTGGAGGAAGCATCTCTGGTTATTTTGACTGCCAAGAATGTGGCAGAGTTTTAAAAGAAAGAATGGGTATTTAGGTATGGGTTGATGAAGTTGGTGACTATTGACAGAGAACAAGAGTTTGGAGCTGAATTCAAGGAAGCTGTGGCAAGTATTGGTTCTAAATTCAGGGGGGCTACGCCTTATTATCCTGAAGCTGAAGGCATGGTTGAAAGAGGTCATCAGGTTATCAAGAATGCTTTGGTGAAGATGTGCAGAGACAGTGCTGAAAAATAGAGGCATTATTTACCCTTGTTTTTATTTGCTGATAGAGTCGCTGTAAAAAGGACAACTGGCTATTCTCCTTATGAATTGATCTTTGGTCAGAAGGCTTTTCTACCAGTGGATTTGGAAGCTCTCTCTTATCTTGGAATTGACTGGGATGACGTGTGCTCAACAGAAGATTTTTTCTGCGCCAGAATGCTACAGTTAGAATGTAAAGAGGAATTTTAAGAACAGGCATACTCTAGGATGATGAAGATAAGAAATCAATCAGTCAGATACTGGGACAAGAAGTTGGCTCATAAGCTCAGGAATCCCTTGAATCCTGGTTGTTTGGTTTTGGTGTATAATAGAAGTTTGGAGAGTTGGTGGTAAAAGATGTTTGCTGAAAGATGGAATTTACCTTACAGGGTGAAATCTCAAGTTTCTGGAGGTTCCTATTTTTTGGAAGAATTGAATGGTTCAGTCCTGAAGAAGAGGGTGGCTGCGGATCTGGTGAAGAGGTTTTACCCTAGAGGCACAAGAAATGAAGAAGACTGACTCTGCAATGAGGATAAACTATGGTCATTTTTTAGTTTTGGATTTTTTTGTGGTGATTCTGTGCATCTGTTTGTTGGAAACTTTTTGTTAGAGGGTACCCATGGGCCGGGCCTCAAGATTTTATTTTGGCAATTGTGGGGGTGACTGATGGGCTGGCTGTCCTATCAACAGTTACCCCAGATTGTCTGTTTCCAACCCCTTCTCTTAATTTGGTTGAACCCTAGTATTAGTTTTTCTTCACAGGTTTTTAGTCCTCTATGACTTTAAACTGGAAATTTTTTTTGGTCTTCATGTGCCGGTCTCTTCACGCTTATTGGTTTTGGTTTATTGTTGGATGTTGTGTTTTTGTTAGAAGGTACCCAGGGGAGCCTTCTAAATTTTATTTTGGCAAGCGTGGGGGTAACTGATGAGCTGGCTCTGCTCTGTAGAACAGTTACCCCATAATGTCTGTTTAAACTATTTTGTTTGTCCTAGTTGAATCCTAGCTCTGGTTTTGTTATTCAGGTTTTTGTCCACTATGACTTTAAACTGGCTTGGATGGGTTCCTTGTTTCCTTGGAGTGGCCACAGATCACTGGTGGTCTCCCATTATTTTTACTTATTGGAGGGAGCCCACCCAGTGATCATTACTTTGGGATTTGATTTTTTCTTTTCTTTTTCTGATTTTTGTGTTTATGGTTGTGATAGATAGTAGTTTTAGATTATTTTCTTTTTTCTCTTTTTTTCTTTTAATCTTTTATGGGGGTTATTAGGATGTAAAGAGGGAAAAATCACAAAAATTATGGTATTACCACATCAGGGTCACCTGGATGTGGGCAAGCATTGGTGGGGAAAAGCTCATCAATTGGCTGGGCAACGCTATTCTCTATTTTATTTATGTCATTTATTTCTGTGTTTCATTTTTTATTATTTTCTTTTAATTTCTAATTTATTATAATTAATCATTTAAAAATATTTAATTGTGTATCCACATCAAGGTGCTTTTGGATGTGGGTAAGGTATCAGGGGATCAGCTCATCAATTGGCTGGGGGATACCATTTGTTATAATTATTCATTTCATATTATTTTGTTTATTTCATCTTTATTTCTTTTTCAATTTTTTTTAGTATATTAGTAGTTTAATAGTTAAAAATAAAATAAAAATAAAAATAAAAATAAAAATAAAAATAAAAATAAAAATAAAAATAAAAATAAAAATAAAAATAAAAATAAAAATAAAAATAAAAATAAAAATAAAAATAAAAATAAAAATAAAAATAAAAATAAAAATAAAAATAAAAATAAAAATAAAAATAAAAATAAAAATAAAAATAAAAATAAAAATAAAAATAAAAATAAAAATAAAAATAAAAATAAAAATAAAAATAAAAATAAAAATAAAAATAAAAATAAAAATAAAAATAAAAATAAAAATAAAAATAAAAATAAAAATAAAAATAAAAATAAAAATAAAAATAAAAATAAAAATAAAAATAAAAATAAAAATAAAAATAAAAATAAAAATAAAAATAAAAATAAAAATAAAAATAAAAATAAAAATAAAAATAAAAATAAAAATAAAAATAAAAATAAAAATAAAAATAAAAATAAAAATAAAAATAAAAATAAAAATAAAAATAAAAATAAAAATAAAAATAAAAATAAAAATAAAAATAAAAATAAAAATAAAAATAAAAATAAAAATAAAAATAAAAATAAAAATAAAAATAAAAATAAAAATAAAAATAAAAATAAAAATAAAAATAAAAATAAAAATAAAAATAAAAATAAAAATAAAAATAAAAATAAAAATAAAAATAAAAATAAAAATAAAAATAAAAATAAAAATAAAAATAAAAATAAAAATAAAAATAAAAATAAAAATAAAAATAAAAATAAAAATAAAAATAAAAATAAAAATAAAAATAAAAATAAAAATAAAAATAAAAATAAAAATAAAAATAAAAATAAAAATAAAAATAAAAATAAAAATAAAAATAAAAATAAAAATAAAAATAAAAATAAAAATAAAAATAAAAATAAAAATAAAAATAAAAATAAAAATAAAAATAAAAATAAAAATAAAAATAAAAATAAAAATAAAAATAAAAATAAAAATAAAAATAAAAATAAAAATAAAAATAAAAATAAAAATAAAAATAAAAATAAAAATAAAAATAAAAATAAAAATAAAAATAAAAATAAAAATAAAAATAAAAATAAAAATAAAAATAAAAATAAAAATAAAAAGATAATAAAATAAAGTTTTATATATCTGTTAGCTGTTATTTTTTTTCTAGTTAGTAATTTTGTTTAAAATCTTTTATTTAATGACGGGATGAAGAAGCCTCTGGTGTTTGGTCTGGAAGGTTATGGCATTTTTGTCTCTTGTTTGGATTAGAGGAAGAACTGTGTTCTTTGTGGTGCAGGCGTCTGGAGAAAGTATAGGGGTTGGAAGGTAAATTTTGGAAAGAAGAGGAAGAAGTAGAAATGGAGTGCTGGATAGTGTGCTTGATAATTCCTGACATCTTCCAGTGGTCATCAAGTAGTTGTTTTCTTAGATTCTTCTCAAAATCAATCAATGTAAAGTGAGGAGAAAAGGCTTTAAGCATGTTTGAACACATCATGCTAAGGTGTTGCTTCATATCAGGTTAATCCAGCATCAAGGTAGTTTCTAGGGGTAGGCCTGTTCCAAATGCAGTTGCAGGAGGTGGGGTTCCAACTAAAATCAGAAGAATTTGTTCAATAAATATTCTCTGTTGAAGAAATTGAATTTTGTTAATTAATTTTGGTACTTACAGATTGGGAGATCTTCAAATTTGTATGCAGCTGGAATATGGACGGCTGAAGAGTGTTGAATAGGTATTGTAGGAGGGTCCACCAGATGGAGGTATGGGTTTTCTGGGTAGTCCTCTGAATGGTGTGGAGAAGATGAAGGAGAAGAGAGAGGTTCCTGTGGTCTGGTTGCAGCAGCAGGGCTGTTGTTGTTGTTATTTCTTATATTTTTGCTTGGTGCAGGGTTACTAGATGCTGGTGGAGGAGTGCCAGGTCAATTGAAGGAAGGACCTGGAGGTGGTGATCTGGTGGCTGATTGTGATCTGTTGGGTGAAGATTCAGAAGAAAAAGAAGTATCAGAGGAATGATTGGGGGCCAGAGGAGAGGTGAAGTTGGTTTCTACTGAAGTAACAGGGGTTTTGTGTTTAGAGGCAGTGTTGGCTGATCTGGTGTCAATAGAAGAAGAAATGGCGAAGGTACAAATAGCTCTGGGAACATTAGGAGGTTGTGATGTTGAGTTATTGGTGTTGGAAGGAAGACTTTGGTTGTTTTTTGGCTGAATTTGGAGGTTCTGAGCCTGATTTTTGTTTTCTGTGAGGCAGGCGGGCCGCCTGACGACGGGATAGCCGCCTAGACACGGTCTAGCAACCTAGGAGCTGATTTTGGCGCTATTTTTTATGAAGTTTCAGAGAGGAAAGCAGATTCTTGGGATGATAAAGCTGGCCTTTTGGGCTTGGATTTGGGAGTAGAGCGGTGTGATCTTCTGGAAGGAGAAGAAGACAAGGAGCAAGAAGCAGGCCCATACTCTGGTGACCTGGTAGGTGATCTGGATATATATTTATGTGAAGTTGAAGGCAGAGGTATTGGGTAACTGGGATCTCTTTCACACCTTTTCTTTTTGGAGTTGCAAGAATCACATGCCCTGTTGTAGAGTTTTGCCTCAGGAGTAGGAAGAGTGAAAGTGCAAGGTTTGCATATGTGGATGCACTGTTTGCAAGCATAGTCTTTTGGAGCAGTGAAGCAGGGAAGGTTCAATCGGTTTAATTTAGGTGATCCAGCCATAATCTTTGAAGGAGCAATAGTGGGAGGAAAAGAGATGAATTAACAGATTTATCAGTGATGTGTAGATGGTGTAGAAAGAGTGTAATTTCAGGAGGTTGGCAGTGGTGCATTGTGCATGGAGGCTGCGCCGCCTTTGCTATGCACCAGTCCTTCAAAACTTTAAACTGAAAATTGGAGGTAGTCCATCAAGACTTTAAACTGAACATTGGTACAGTCCCCCAAGTCTATAAACTGAGGATGTTTTAATGGTTGAGTCCTTCAGGACAATAAACTGATAATGTGAGTTGGTGTGATTCTGGCAGAGGGCATCCAAGGGGGAGTCTCTGAATTTTGTTAAGGCAAGTGTGGGGGTAACTAATGAGCTGGCTGCTCTGTAGATAGTTACCCCAGAATGTTAGTTGTTTCTTTGGGTCTTAAATGCTTTGATCTCTGGTTCTGTCTTTTAGATTTAGGTTTTTAGTCACCCAAGACTATAAATTGGGGATTTTTGAGTCCCCCAAGACTATAAAATAAGGGCTGTTAGTCCCTCAAGACTTAAAACTGAGTATTAGTCCCCCAAGACTGTAAACTAAGGAATTATTTAATGATGATTGGCTACATTCAGGAAGTCTGGAGGAGTCTATATTTTGTTTTATTTCTAAGTCAAGAGATTAATCAAGAGTCAGGAGGCAGAAGAGAATCAAGAGATGTGACAAAATGTTCAGCATTTGCTTTGAATTGGTGTATGAGGTTCTTCCTTTTCTCAAGATCCTGTGGGTTCCTAGCAGGAGTGGATTGGAAGTAGTTTAATAGGAGATGCTTCTGTTGAGAAGAATGTTGTAGAAATTGGTCCTTAATGGTTGGAAATGAGTTAGATGGGGGTGCTTTAATGGTTCCCACATTGTCATCATTGCTTTCAAGAAGAAAATGAACTGGAAAATTATCAGATTGCAGTTCAGTATGAAGAAGATTTGTGTTTACCATCAGATGTACCAGGGATGGTAGAGGTAGCGGTAGTAGTAGTGTGGACACTCTTTTTTGGAGGGTGTAATTTGTGGACCAGTCTGGGGATCAGGATAGAAGTCCTGGATGTTTTGGCACTGGTAGAAGGTGGATCAGGTTGTGGAGAAGGTGAAGAAGTTGCAGAAGGCAATGGACCAGGTCTGAAGCAAGTTTTTTTTCTAGATTGGCAGGCATCACAGGAGGTTCTTTAGGGATGAGCTGGTGGCAAGATGGAGCAGATGAGATTATTGTCAATGCAGTATTGGCAGGGGCCCATGTCAGTAGAAGATTCGGAAAGAAAGCTGAACATGGTGGTCGTGGTATAGGAGAATGTGGACATTCTCTATTGGAGGGAGGATGTGGTCTTCCAACATTGGCAGAGCCCTTTGTTGGTTTATTTGGCGATGTATTGGTATGCCTTAAATGGCATTGTTTAAATAATTGGGTATATTTCTGGAATTACGCAGAAAATATTAGGACTATGGGGATCTGGATAATACCATTTGATAGCCTCGGTTTTTCTCTATATTTTATGTCCTGAGGACATTTTTCATAGCTTAAGTATTTGGGGGATAATTTCTCATTTTTTCATTTTAAAAGATTGCTGTTAAATTTTGTTTTTTGTGTTTAACGGCCTAACCTTAAGTATTAGGATTAAGTGCTTATTATAATTGGAATGAGCTGAATGTTCTCTACATTTCATGTCTCAATGTTGTTATAGCGTTGTGATACGCGCCTTGCAGGTAGTTTGATTTTGGACCAATCAGCTCGCATAGTCAAGGAAGAAAAAAGGGGATTCATAGCGCATTAGGAAGTGCTAAACTGTAATGCGTGTTTGTGTGTTTAAGGACAAAGGGAAATAGAAGTGAGGAAGAGGATTCAGGGTCTGTGCGCTCGGATTTTGCAGAAGGATGTGCGGCATAGTGGGGAATTGTGTGTTGTTGATTTAGGACTGCAAGTGCTGAACAATATGGACTTGTATTTTCCAATAATCGTGTATTACGCACTAAGGAAGGCATTATGGCTTAAGGAAAGGCTCAAGTGAAAAGTATAATTCACCGCAGCTAGTGTGGTAACTTACCAAAACAGGTGATAAGGGAGATTAACTAGTTGAAAATCAAAGCGACTAAGATCAGCGTTAGAAAGCGTCAAACTTGGAAGTAGCGCTGAAACAAACAAAGGTACACTCAGGGGCGCCCATTTAAAGCTGTCAAGAATGAGTAAAACAAGTTAATACTAGTGTTAGTAAGGATAGGGTATGATTTAGTCGCTGTAGTTGTTACAAGCGGTGTAGGTGGTCTACTAATAGATTAGTTACTGTTTTACTAATGTAGCGCTAGAGTCAGCACTGGAGATCCACTAATGAACTGTGTTTAGAGCGCTGGAAAAATATAAAGAGGGTATCACATCTAGTAAAAAAGGGAGAACGAATTGACCAGTAGTTATTTAACATACAAGTAGTTAATAATTGTGGAGTCAAAGATAATAGATTTTCTGCAATCAATTATTTGAGAATATATAGATTCAGTAGGATTAACTATTATTAGAGTTATTTTATTGCTATAATAAGTCATATTCAAAGAGAGCGCTTCAAGAGGGAGTAGCTGTGGATATTAGGGCTTGTTAAGAATAGAAATATCTGGATAGTAATACTTGTTTTTCCAATCTTTTAAACTCAGTTCTCAACTTATTAACTTTCTAATCACAAATTAGTGTTACACATTAATGCGCTGTCCTTAAAAATAAGAGTGGCAGGCGCTTCTTTTTAGAAATTGAAAAGAAGAACCAACCCATCTCGCATTGTGTCTACTGTTTAGTACTTTAGAACTCTCTACAATTGGTGTCCCAACAGTGGCATAATTGTAACTAGTATTTTGACTAGATCATTTAGTTTTCAGGGTTTTGTCAAGAGGACGAGATCAAGCCGGTGCTTCAGTGGAAGAGTTGTAGGGTCTACAACAAGTGGATCAATAGCCTTTATCAGAGGATAGCGTAGGGCTGTATTGTGAATATAGTCGGGTTTAATTACCAAGTGTGTGTTTCTTATTTTGTGATCTCTGTTTTGATTTCATATTTCAGAAATGGATCCTACTGCCACTACATCTAAGGGATTTCAGGAGAGGGTTAAAACACCTAATTTAAAGGCGTCGTTGCCACAAACGGTAACTACAATAATCAGATGTAAAGATGAAAGTTTGCATTTTATGGGTATTAATACCAAGAATTTCTTATGAAGGTTTGAACAAGCAGCGGAAGTGCATGGAGCGACTGAGTATGATATGGTGCGTCAGGTGCTCTTCTTTGTCTCTAATGAGTGCAAAGATGATTTAGAGGATTTAAAGGGGCATGAAGAGCACAATTGGTCAGCGCTAAAAAACAAATGCTCAAGAGATGGCCAATAGTTACCAAGGAAACTAAGTATACAATAAAGGATCTGGATGTCTTGGTAAAAAGGGTTAAAGCTAAAGGGGGTGTTTGAGATCCTAGGGAATGTAAAAGTTTTAGAGAGGATTTTGATTGAACGGTGGAATATTTACTCATTAATGAAGATTTTAGTGATGCTAATGCATCTTTACCTTTGTTTTGTGAAGCGCTAGCACCAGAAGTGGAAGACTGGGCAAAGAGGCTCTTGGATAATGAAGGAAAGCTAGTTAAGAAGAGGGACAATAATTATAATTACCCTGAATCAGAAGAAGTAGAAATGGCAGTGGAAGCGGAAATAAAGCTGCGCCAAGTTGAGCGTTGCGCAGCTAGAGTTGCTTTGGATAACGAGGAGATGGATGAAGATGCGTCTGGCATGCAATTGCCTCCTCAAATGTTTTCTCCTAAAGTAAAAATTTTCACTAAGGAGCCGGATTTAGTTATGGCAAGGAATGACGAGCTGGAGAAGAAAATAAACAAAGCGGCAAAAGTGAAAGAATTTTTTAGGCCCAAGTGTTCTCCTCAACCATCATGCTTTGCTACTATGGTATGTTACTATTGTAATAAAGAGGGACATACTAGTATGAGGTGTAATGGGCTTCAAAAAGATAAAGAAGAGAGAGTAGTTTACGAGGATGGAACTACGTTTATGTCGGAAGATGGGACTAAGCTTGTCAAAGACAAGGATTGAGGGATGCGAGCCATGGTCATTGATCATATTAATAAAAAGTCTATGGAGGGCAGGTTAAGCAAGTGCAAGGATTTGAAGTCAGTCAATTTTGCAGTTACTTGCGCGGTGTTGGATTTTAAAGTCAAGGAAGGAGCGGTTGCAGCGCCACTTACTGCAGCACGTTTGGAGATGTTTTCAGGGAACCACAAGAAAATGGCCCCACCTAAAATTAGTAGGCCGAGAAGAGCTGGCGCTAGGTATGCGAATCCAGAAGATATGGAGGAAGTAGAGTATACTGCTAGAGAGAATACACCTGCGCCTATGGGGGATGTTGAAATGGATGGTATGGAACCAGCTGGTTATGGTGTGGATCATCAGGTAGAAGATCAAACAATGATGATGGAGGATTCAGAGGCAGTGCAGCAAAGAGCGGTACCTGTTGAAGGAATGCCAGAAATGAGGCGCAATACTCCAAAGAATCCACCTGGAAGGGCAAAGGCTGGTGCAAAGACGACTCAACCTAAATGGAGGATGCAGCGCCTGGTTCACTCTGTTTTTGCTAAGTCAGCTGAGGGTCTAGTCGTGCAATGTTTGAAGACTACAGTTTCTGTTCCATTGGGGGTGCTGACAGCAGTAGTGCAAGATGTAGCGAACAGAATTGTGGATAAGTGCAAGAAGCACAGGGTTGCTAATTGCGCTGAGTTTGATGTTGGAGAGCAGTCATTTCAGCCAGTCTTTCGATTACCTAGGGCTCCACATTACGCAGGACCCTTAGGGTATTTAACGATCACTGTAAATGGTAAGCAAATTAGAGCGTTAGTGGATACAGGTTCACAAATCAACGTGGTGTCAGTAGAAAATGCGGTGGAGTTAGGTCTTTCTGTTAAAGATGGTGAGGGTACTGTTGCAGGAATCGGTGGAGGTAGGTTACCTGTTATAGGTGTAGCGGAGTATGTACGCACTAGAGTTGCGGGAGCAACAAGGGATATACACTTTTATGTTCCAATGGGTGTAGTTAAACCAGTTTTAGGCGCACCATTTTTAATGGATTATTCTGCAACAATTGATTATTGTTTAAGTTAGACTATTGGAATAAGGATTATGGGTGATGATGTTATTCCAGTAACAGCAGTCTTAGTAGCGCCTAAGGGTGGTGGCTGGGAAACTAAGTACTCTGGAACTGCGCAATTAGAGAAAGAAAGAGAGTTTTATGAGGAAGTCTCAGATGATGAGATAGGGCGGCTGCCAGGAAGGCACCAACATTTTCATTAGGGACTGGCATTTTAGGTGTTACTATCTCCCAGGATGAGAGGAGCCCGGATAGTGACCAGTCAGTCCAACAAGAAGGGATACGTAAAGCAGTACTTCATAGGTGTCTTGGGAATACTACAGTAGAATGTATTATACCTAAGCTTTTTAATTTCTTTGATTATGGATTTTTTTATACTTATATTAAAAAGAAAAGACAAAAACAGGATTTAGGTGTAACCCGTAGTTATATTAGAAAGGGTTTGATTTTAAGTAATGAAGGAAGCAGCAAGTACTGGTTAGCGTCCAAGTATAAACCAGTGGCTGTCAAAGTTAAACCAGTAAATGTACCAATGCCAGACTTGAATTCTCCTTTGAAGAGGCCGGTGCTGTCTAGGAATCCTTATGATACTTCTTTAAAAAAGTTTCCACCTGAATTTGTGCCTACTAGTAAAATCACAATGGAGAGGCTTCAGATGGTTAATTTTGGACCAGAGGATTGGTTGTTGCAGGAAGAAAATAAGTTATTGTTACAAGTTATGGTTCTAAGAGAAAAAGCTATTGGGTTTTCTGAAGAGGAAAGAGGTTTGTTGAAACACTCTCATGGTAAAACTTATATTGTTCCAGTTATACCTCATGCTCCGTGGCAAAATAAGGCTTTTCCAATACCAGCGGCTATAAGAGAAGAATATACGGAATTAATTAGGGGAAGGTTAAGGTCTGGCTTGTATGAACAGTGTATGTCTAGTTATTCAAGTCCAGTGTTTTGTGTCGTTAAATATAATGGTAAATTAATGGTTGATCATGATCTTAGGGAGATGAACAAGGTTACGGTAAAGGACGCAGGAATGCCACCAATGCCGGAGGAGTTTGTGGATTCTTTCGCAGGACATGCATGTTACAGATTAGGTGATATTATGGGAGAATACAATGAGCGCGAATTGGAAGAATCATCCAGACCCATGATGACATTTGAAACCCCACTGGGGCACTTCAGGTTGACAAGGTTACCGCAGGGCACAACAAATTTGGTGGCGGTATACCAAGCACAGATGATGTGGATATTTCAGGATGAAATTCCAGATCATGTGGGTATTTTCATTGATGATGGTGGTATAAAAGGACCAGCCAGAGATTACAATGGGGAAGTGTTAGAAGAGAATACATATATTAGAAGTTTTGTTTGGGAATATGCAATTACTCTGGAAAGAGTGCTATTCAGGATAGAAGAGGCAGGATTAACAATCTCTTGATCCAAATTTGCTTTTTGTGTTCCAGAGCTAGATATAGTGGGACATGTGGTGTGCATGGAAAGGAGGATCATTGCGGAAAAACAGAAGAATAAGGTGCTTACATGGCCAAGGCCAAGAAATACTACAAAAGTTAGAGGATTTTTAGGCATTTGTACATATGTAAGAATTTTTATTCGAGATTTTGCTTTTTTATCTTCACCTTTAAGGCACTTAACGAGAATAGATGCTGTATGGGATTGGACAGAGGAATGTGATGAGTCATTCAAGTTGTTGAAAAGGATCATAGGAAAAGATATTCTTTTAAAGAAATTGGAGTATGGACCAGGCGCTGGGAAAATTACTCTAGCGGTGGATTCTAGTGTGTCCGCAGTGGGCGCAGTCTATGCAGGAGGATGAGGAAGGTAATGATAGACCTGTCCTTTATAAATCTAAGACTTTTACTAGAGTAGAGTCTAGGTACTCCCAGTCTAAGCTGGAGTTATGCAGAGTAGCAAAGATTCTAAAGAAGCTGCAATGGATGCTTTGGGGGCAACATTTTGAGTTGCAGGTTGATGCACTATCATTGGTGAAAATGATTAGTAGCCCAAGTTTACCAGATGCGCCCATGACAAGGTGGGTAGCCCAGATTAATTTATTTTCTTTTGATTTTGTCCACAAGCCGGGAAAAAATTTCACTATGCCGGATTCATTATCTAGAAGACCGCCATGTGAAGAAGACTTGGACGCCAAAGAATTTAAAGAAGATAAGAGGTGGGTAAATGGCATAGATTTTTGTTATGAAAAATTTGGCAAGATTGTCCGCGAAGACAATAAACTAGCAGGCAAGGTCGTCCGTGATGACAATAAACCAGTTGCATGGAATGTCCATAACGACATAAGGCTAGATGTTGATGATGCACAGGATGTTTGAAAAGGTAGTCTGCAACTGGATTTAGGGAACATTGAAGCTAACGTGGCAAAAAGGAGTGTGCTAGGCAAGGAAGTGGAAGAAACAGATGACGAAGATGATTCAAGGGGAAGTCAAGATAGTAGCACTCATCCTGAAGAAGGGGAGTAATCTGAAGATGACACATCTACTGATGAGGGATTGGAGTTGTTAAGACTACATCTGGAAGGCAGTAGTAGACCAGATTTTTGTGATAAAAAGGTTTGGCGCAATATTGAAAAGCGTGCTAAAAGCTATTTTATAAAAGATGGGAAGTTATGGAAGGATCAAGCCTTGTTTCCCCAGTTAGTTGCTCAAACTAGGAAAAGGAAGGAAATAATACTCAGGGAGTTACATGAGAATTTAGGGCATAGGGGTCAAGACAAAATGTATTTCAGAGTTAGGGAGAGATCCTGGTGGCCCAATATGAAGAATGAATTAAGAGATTGGGTCAAATCTTGTCCTGAATGTCAGCGTAGGAGTTACAGAAAGCCAAAAGAGAAAGTTATAGCGATGGGAAAAGATACTGTTTTGTGGTAGGGTCAGTTTAGATGCAGTTCATATAAAAGAAGGTCACTTTAAATACTTGGTAGTAGCCAGGGATGATCTATCAGGATGGGCCAAAGCAGCGCCATTGGTAAATCTTAAAGCGAGTAATGTAGCTGAGTTCTTGAAAAGAGAATGGGTTTATAGGTACGGGGTAATGAAGACGGTAACTGTAGATGGTGGCGCTGAATTTTCTGGAGAATTCCAGGAGGTAGTTAAGGGTATTGGCGCGAGGCTACGAGTTGCAACACCATATTGTCCTGAAGTAGAAGGGATGGTAGAAAGAGGGCATCAAGTTATAAAGGATGCGCTAGTTTTTTTATGTGGGAATAATGGGGCAAAGTGGAAGAACTACTTGCCATTAGTTTTGTTTGCAGACAGGATTTCAGTTAAAAGGACAACAGGGTTTTCACCGTATGAACTTATTTTTGGTCAAAGAGCAGTATTACCTATTGATCTAGAGGCTGGATCTTTTCTAGGATGTGACTGGGATCAAGTGCACTCGACTGAAGATTTAAGTCTAGCCAGGGTAGCACAGCTTGAAAGAAAAGACAAGTTTGTGGAG